>PVHX01011436.1:46119-64291 GCA_004024805.1 Geosciurus inauris | reverse complement strand
TGCTCTAATGATGTAGCCACCTGCATAGAGATCGCCTTCCCACAGGGAAAAGAACCAAAGCAAATCGAACGCCATGGTGTCCCCCTCTCAGGCAAGAGAGAGGATGGAGTGTCCTGGCGGGATGCACCCTTGGCTTCTAGCATGCTGCTTTGCTCTTCCTCGGTGACCAAAGGCCCTGTCCTCATTTTGCTTCCTCTGTGACACTCAGGTAACAAATCCTCCCTTCCGCTCAGGCAACACGCACTTATCCAGAGTCTATTGTGTACCAAGAAGTGTTTCAGCTAGAACACAGCCGTGAGCCAAATGGCCTGGTTCCTGCCTTCGGGGACCCTCTGGATGGTGACAGAGGGCGATCACACACACTCTGAAGAGGACGGAACGAAGCTGGTGCAAGTGCCATCGGGAGGAGCAGGTACTCCCCATCCTGAGAGTGGCATCCTGAGAGTCTGCCAGGTGAAACTTTCTCAGGGCAAAATCCTGTCCCCTCCTGTGTGCACAAGAGGACCCAAGACACCAGCGTAAGTCCCTCCCCATGCCGCCCGTTCCCAGAAGTCTCTGCCCTTCTGAGCAGCGTAAGAGGTACATGTGGATTCCCTGTGGCCTCCCACTGGCCTGCACAGACGTGGGTGCGGGAAGGGCATCCTCCTGCCTGCATATCTTCCCCATGGGGGACTCAGGTGGAGAGGGCAGTGGACCCAGGAGGCGCTCAGGGGGCCCCTGCACTTGTTCCTCACACACATCAGCCTGCGCTATTCCATCCAGAATCGAAACAACTACCACTGTAAAACCAGGAACATCCACTAAGAGAATCACGAACACTTAGAGTTTTCTCTACAATTGTACTAAGATCTCTGCTTAAACTGAAGAGTGCGAGAAAGAGGAAAATGAAAACCCTCCAGTACCAAAACACCAGGAGATCCATTCAGAACGACTACTCATGGCTCGCAAACTCTTAGATATTTATGTCCCTGCAGAGGGCTCAGTCTCACCTGGGGAGCACCAGGGTGTGGCCGGCCTCGTGATGTCCTTCCCTTACTGGTTTCCTAGGAGGGGCTCTCAGGTGAGGGCTCTGTGCTGTCAGAGAAGGTGCTGAGGTCTCTGTTGTGCCCCGAATGCTAGTGGGCATCTCTGAAGTTCCATTACTCTTATCAAACATGGAGTCTTTTTTAAATTTTATAACATTACCTTTCACAGGCCAATTAAATTTTATGTTAAAATACTACTGCATGCTTATGTTTTTATTTCATCCCATATGGACAGGATATTAAACACACATTGAAGACTTTTATAAAATCTTTTGTATAGCCCCTCTAATTGCTGCCAGTATTCATGTTATGATATGATTTTAGGTGAATCTCATGTTTTAGTTTTTTTATTCTGTTTATGACATTATTGGTAGGGAAAAAACCATAGCTAAGAATCCTTGTCTGGTAAAGGGTCTGGCCACAGAGGGGTCTGGCCTTTGCTGTTGCTCTGGGAGGTCACTCTGGACACCTGCAGGAAGGCCTGGAGTGGTTTGGGGCTGGTTTCACTGGTAGTGCTTGAGCGGGCTCTAGCTACACCAGGAAGACCTATGGTGGGATTCAGGCTGGCTGTGACTGACTGTCTACCCGGGCAGCTCAGGTGGGCAGTGCTCTGTGTACGTAGTCACAGGTTGATGCAGAGAGAGCCATGTGTCCCCTCCACCTCGCTTGTGTGTCTTCTTCCCTGGACACTCCCACACCCCCTTTCCTGTTAGAAACTGTTCTGATGAGCACATCATAGCTTCTTGGACCTTTGTGAGTTTCTATAATTCCCAAACCTCAGACTCATTTTGGAGTCTGAAGGCTTTAACCTCACAGACTGGTTGACTGATGGGATTAGAGAATATGGCTTTACTTTAAAGTATATCAGAAGAAGTGTATTTGGTTATTTTCACACTAATAAAATAATTCTAAGCTAGAACAATTATTTCCATATTGTAAAATTCCACTAAAAGTAATGAAATCAAATTATGTATATATAATTCTTCTTCAATATCAAGCCAAGGAATCTACCATTTATGTGAATTCAAATCCAGGGTAAAATTGAAAATAAGACACAATATTTGTTTGGTACTGGGAATTGAACTCAGGGGTACTTTACCACTGAGCCACATCCCCAGCCCTATTTTTTTTTCTGTGTATTCTATTTAGAGGCAGGGTCTCACTGAATTGCTTAGTACCTCGGGATTGCTGAGGCTGGCTTTGAACTCATGATTCTCCTGTCTCAGCCTCCCAAAGTGCTGAGAAGACACAATTTTAATCCTAGTAATTTCAAAGTAATTTATGCATATAAATTTCTTGGTGGTGCTAGAGGTTGCACCCAGGGCTTCACTCATGCTAAACACCTGCTCTACCACTAAGCTTACAAGTCTAGCCCTAAATGTGAGTTTTTAAGTGGAAAGTAGTAAGTTTAAAGGTTTTCAAAAATGTTTTAATGGAGCCGGGCGCGGTGGTGCACACCTGTAATCCCAGCGTTTAGGGAGGCTGAGACAGGAGGATTGCGAGTTCAAAGCCAGCCTCAGCAACTGCGAGACGCTAAGCAACTCAGTGAGACCCTGTCTCTACATAAAACACAAAATAGGGCTGGGGATGTGGCTCAGGGGTCGAGTGCCCCTGAGTTCAATCTCCAGTACCAAAAAAAAAAAGTTTTAATGGAAGAAAGATTAGATTATTGCTCATATGCTTAGTCTCACAAAGGTAATTTCTAATAAGTATTAAGCCAAGATGAGAAATTTTTATGTGTGGCTAATGTCATTCTCTTCATAGTTGTTCCTTAGTGATAAAGAATGGGAAAATGCAGGTGTAATCCGTGCCTTTTAAAGTCTCCTGCCTTGCTTTTGCTGCTTCTTCAACAGCGATCCAAACTGGCTGCACACCTTTCCCCATTCCCCAGGGGGAAAGTGCTTAGCATTTCAGAAGTCCACGCACTTGGCCGCTTCTTGCCTTCCTTCAGAGGTACTGTTCCTAAGGCAGGATACGGGGTGCACAGGAGACCTGGTTACACAAGCAGCCCCTAGATGCAGTGCCTCACCAATTCATTTGACCTTGGTATTGCAAAAACTTGTAAGTGAGAAAAATTGGGAAGCCACAGGGAAGTGGCAGAGGCGGGATCCAGCACAGAGGAGGGGCGTCCAGTGAGCCCAGATTTTGCTCCACCTCTGCAGGATCCTGAGCCAGCAGCTCCTGGACTCCCGTGGCCCAGCTGGCGGCACTGCTGGGCTCCTGTTCTGAGCCCGCTCACACCCACAGGGTTCCCTGTCTCTGCAAAGCACCATTCACCCACCAAGGCCCACAGCAAAGACGAACTCGGTATTCTGAGACACACAGGCTAAGTGTGATCACAAGACAAGCCACAGATAACATCCACAAGCTCCGTTCGCCCCTGATCTCACTTCGATGCCGTGGATCCCTTCTCAGCTTCTGCACCTGCAGCTCCTCACCACACATCCTTGGTCTGGGGTTGCAGTATCATTGAGACCAGGAGCCGTTTGTGTGTCTGTTTGGTACATGGTATGTTCCTAAAGTACGAGCTGAAGTGGGACTAACACAAGAGTCTCAAGAATTATTTGTTGAATAAATGGGTGAATTATTGGACATGCTGATTTAATATCTGACGCACTGCTACAACCAGGAGAGATCACACTGCCCCCAGAAGGGTGAATGACGCACCGTCACATCGTGGGAAGGGGTGGTTCCAGTTTCTGTTGATGCCATGCTGACAGGTGAGGACGGGGTGGCCGAGCAGGACATACCCTGGGTAGCACTCAAACGATATGGACTGCCCCACACTGTAATCCGAGTTGGTCATGTACCCGTTCTGGAAAGGCGGTGGGTCTGGGCAGTTCTGTAATTCATAGGCTGAAAAGCAAACAGGGAACACAAGGTGAGTCCGACTTTCCAAGGGCCAGTGGGCTGCACACAGCTTCTGAGATGAACTTCCCAGACATAAGCTTTAAAAATGTCTTTCCAAGTAGTCAGGTGCCATCCTGAATAAATTAAAGACGAATTCTCAGCAGTAGTGGCATTGTAACCACACACATTCAATGAGCACTTACTGTGTACTTTAGAAGAAATACATCATATACCAAAAAGAAAACTGACAATGTGCACCTTGGAAATAAGGCATATAATTTAATTTGAAAAGTAATATAAATGATAAATAAGAACTGCCTATAAAGAATACTGGGCTAACGTGGATCTAATGTTTTTTTTTGTAATTTAACACAGAAATAGGTGAGAGTGGTTCACCTTGTGAATATAGCCCCCAATTGCTCTGAGGCTTATTTTTAAAAGGACATGTTTTTGTTTTTCTCTTTTCCCTCTCCCGCTCCCTAACCTGGGAGCAAGAAGCAAGATTACCTTGAGTTATCTGTGCTCCCCTGGAAGGGGACACCTGCCACCTTGGAAATGACTATCTCCCAAATTAACAAGCGAATCAATGGGGCACACCTAGAATGGGGGCTTTGAGTAGCTTCTTTAAAAGCCCTCTGTTTTCCCTGATGGGCAGAATCACAGTCTCAGGGACAGGGGTCCCCTGTGTTTCTCCTTTGCTAGCAAAGCATAAAACTTCTTTTTCCTTTTTCTCAAAACTGTGTCTTCCTTATTAAATTGGCATGATTGGCATTGGGGATAAAGACCAAGCTTTCAGCAACAAATATACCACCACTACAATCTAAGTGCTTTTAACTAGGAAATATGAACTGTAGTTGTATAGTTTTGCCTAACTTTATCAATTACACATAAAATAGGGACATTCATTCCATTCTTTTTACTTTTTCTAAAAATATAAAAAGTAGGACTGTGGAATCATGAAGGTGGCAGTTACTTTGGGCACGAGTGCATGATACACAGTTCATTATGCTTTGGTGTTCCTTAGACTGAAGTCCAGGCAGAGCAGACAACACCTGCTGTTTGCAGTCTATGCTACTTAAGTTTTGCCCATAGTAAAAGTTAGCTAGAGCCGGGCGCGGTGGCTCACGCTTGTAATCCTAGCACTTAGGGAGGCTGAGACAGGAGAATCGCGAGTTCAAAGCCAACCTCAGCAAAAGCGAAGTGCTAAGCAACTCAGTGAGACCCTGTCTCTACATAAAACACAAAATAGGGCTGGGGATGTGGCTCAGTGGTCGAGTGCCCCTGAGTTCAATCCCCAGTACCAAAAAAAAAAAAAAAAAAAAAAAAGTTAGCTAGTACATACAGTGGGTGCAATTCCTGAGGTGACCATAGGCTAATGAGCCCTGGAGCACACTACACACAGAACTGGGACCTGGGAGGGGACCTGCTGACAGGCTGAGGAGGAAGCTGCCACCTCCCTGTCCTGGAACTGCTGGGAGCCAAGCCACTGCTCTCAGGCCAGCTACCTGGGACACAGGGACCCTGGTGAAACAGAAAGGACTGGCGACCCACAGGACTGACTACTGACTGCAAACAGAGCAGTGATGCCAAGACACAAGGCCCCCAGAGAGGCTGGCCCGAGGGAATGGCCTAGAACAGAAACTCCAGCCCTGCACATATACAGACAGTTGAGCCATCGGCACCTGGAGGAGGATGGGTAGCTTGGAAATTTGTAAACGAACACTGAAGAATTATTTGCTCTACGACGCATGCCAGGGTCTTCCCGAATTTTGGGCTTTCTGCTTGTGTGTTAACTGCCTGACATAAAGGGGGGAGGGCAGGGGTGACGGGACATAGGGGCAGCTCGGCCGCCCACAGGAAGAGCTGGTGGGAGAGAACACAGCCGGGGGCACCGAAGGTGGGCGCAGAGCAGGGAGTGGCTGTGTTCACAGCAGAGTCAGGCTAACCCTCAAAGATAAAGGGGGACCACCATGGCAAAACACCCCTGAGGATAGTCAGGACACCGCAGGATGGGAGCACTTGCTGTTCAGCAGTGGATCTCCATTAACATTTGCGAATACCACGTCCTGTGGAGACCTGAGGTTTTGCTTCTATTCATAGCTTTCCCATGTTCAGTAAACTACTAAAAGGGCATGTTTTCTCATTAAAACAACAACATACAATGATCCTAGGTCATCTGGGTGACTCATCGATGGCAACGTGATGATCCAGGACCCTTTCAAAGGCAGACGGAATAATGTCACAGGAAAGCTGGGTGTATGGCCAGTAAGTAACGCCAGTTACAGAAATCTCCACCCTGAGAACACCTTCAAAGAAGAAAAGCTAAATGTCCACACATGTTAACGGCAGCCTTATTCACACTAGATGATCCGAAAGTCTAAGGAAATTATGATGCATGGACTCAGGGGCCAAACAGCTGCACTGCCCAGTTTTCCAGGAGCCGCCACACACACTCCAGCTCCCATTCCCTCTTCTCCTGGCCTAGTGACGTGCAGCAGGTGCTCTCCTGAGGCTGGCAGCCGTGCGAGTCCAGCCCCAGGGCCTCTGGTCACGACCCTACAGTGGCTGGTGCCGGACGCTGGTGCCGCACGGAAGAGGAGCTTTACATGAGTTTCCAGCACATGATGGGTCTCAGGGGGCGAGCACATCAGAAGCCAGGGGCCCCTGTGCACGCGGGCACAGGAACGTGAGCTTGTCTAGAGGCCCAGTGTGTGCAGATCCCTGGCTGCACAGCCCAGGCTGACCCACAGCTGCCAGGTACGCCTTTTCCGGCCTCCTCGGCTTTAATAGCTATCCTACATGAAGTCTCACATGTCTGACCACAGCCGACCAGCGGCGGGAGAGCACCCAGGAGCAAGAACACAGAGTCAGGAGACACACCGAAGACACGGCCCACTATAACTGTAACGTGAAGTAGGGACAGCTGTGGACACCAAGCGCCTGCTAACCTGGAGCTCTCTTTGGACAAGTGGCCCTGAGAACTCAGTGTGGAGACCAAAGGCACTTTGACAATCAGAGAATGAAGTTCTTACCGACAAGGGTACACGATGTGGTTTGCCATCTTACAGTACTATTTATAAGACAGATTTAATTGCCAAAGTGGGTGTTCCCGTGCTGCTTTTGGCAAAGCTGGACTGCAACACGGCACCACTGAGACAGCTGGACAGACGCCCTTGGCAAGGGCTTCCTCCAGATCAACAGGCACCACAACACCATGGTCACTGATAGGGTCGAACGCAGAAGGAACGTGCTCCTGGCTCAGGCATGGGGGAAAGGAATCTGCGACCAGCAGGCAGACCACGACTGTGAGGTCTGTGTTTTCCCACTCGCTCATTGACCTTATAAGTAGGGCACCTGGCAGCTGGAATCTGTCTGATACCAGATCCAAGGCACTGGATCTATAGTGGAACAAAAGAAAAGAATATCAGAATCCATGTGGAACACGTGTCCCCCAAGGGCAGAGGTGAACACCAGTGGCTGGCGGCACTCAGCACTGGCTAGGTTGGTAATCCCCATGATACCTGAAAGACCAGAGGCTCTGAGGACCTACTAGTGAGCATGTGTGGGGATGTGAGCAGAGCCACATCCAGGCACCATCTCACTCCCCTCATGCACGCACATGGGCCCCGTTCTCTCTGTTCCCCTGCCGCACTGCTCCCTGGCCACTCTGTCTAAGCACGCCAAGGAAGGCCACAGGAGGCAGTTCCTGCAGGCAGGGCCACATGTCCCAGAGACAGGCACAGTTTGTGGCGCCTGGCCCTGTGGAGCCTGAGATTGCTCTGCAGACCCGTGCACACAGGAGGCATGGAGAGGTCCAGACTGTGCCCCGACTTCCAGCAACGTTCCTTCCTTAGCATGCCTTTTGGTAGGGAATCAGCAATTTGTTTTCATTCTTGTTTTGTTTTATATATAATAAACTGATTCAGAAATGAGTCCCCTAATCCACCAAATATGACTGCTAACAAAAACTTTAAGGGAAAAATAAATGAAAAGCTGATCGCCAAAACTCATCAGAGGAGTTCCAGGGGAGAAGGACCTCCACTCGGGACAAGTGGGGTCCTTGGCATAAAGGACTTCAGCACACACCCTCAGGGACATGGAGCTAGTTAGGAAAGCAGGTGGGCAATGAAGGGACAATGTGGGTCATCTCTAGAAGGACATCTTCTGGGGAAAAACAAGAAGTGCACATCTGAAGGAGAGCATGTGCCCTGTCCGGAGGGAGAGACCGTGGCCCCTCGGTTTGCAGAGTGAATATCTGTGGAGGGGCAGGGCTGGGGCTGGTCCAGAGTTGCGGTTCCCCCCAGTTTTCCCTGAGCTCGCTATCACCCTAGCCTCATGTTATGTTCCTAGGAAGGAGGGGCCCTGGGACAGGGGTTGGATGGGCAGCCCAGCTGCTTGCTGTAAATGTCAAGGTTCCCGGGCATCTGCATTCCAACAGCTCCATGGAGCGCCTTCTTTCAGACCCAGTTCTTTCTTTTCCTGTAGCCCCAAACTCATCTCTCAAAACTGCATTAAGTTCAATATGATCTTCAGTGGGGACTTCACCCCTGATGTAGTGGTGCCATGGAGGTGCCACATCAACATCAGTGACCACATGCAAAATGAACCAGGCGCTGGGGACAGGCTGGTAAACGCCCACATCAGGCGGCAGCCTTCAGCACAGGCATCTGCAGGGCAGAGTACTGGGCACATGCGGGACAGGCAGTCCCCTCGTGTCCTGGGGCAGTTGTGGGGTAACTTAAGAACTGCAGTGAAGGTCAGGTAGGAACAAGTGCACCCGGAGCAGAAGGCCCAGGCCTCACACATCCACGCCGATGACAAGCTCGAGGTGGGACATGCAGGCAGCCGCTGGCTTCCCACCCGGGACCCTCTGCGGAACAGCTGGGGGCCGCTCCCTCCCACAGTTGCGGAAGGGTGCTCCTTTTCTTAATGGCATCTACGTCACATACGGCTGCCCCCAAATATCTCACATGTACAGTCTCTACGCTGGCCATTCTCAATGGCTAAGGGACAGCCATTAAGACAGACAGACTCTAAGGGACATCTGTGAGCGTAGAATCAGAACAAAGTCCTCAGCGGCCCGCCCTACATAAAGGTGGTGTAATTGCTTCTCCTGAAGGGAACATCAGTGTCCACACAACAGCTCGCTTCCCATGACCCTCACTCACACAGGACCCACAGCTTTGGGGCTGTATTGATGAGCAAGCAGATTTAGCATGCCCTATTGGCTTTTAAAAATGGCATACGTCTGGCATACATCTTGCAAAAGCAGGGTGAAAAGAGTAGACCTCTTTTGAAAAAAAAATTTTTTTTTTTTTTTTTTTACTTGCTATAGCTAAAGTACTTAAAATCACCGACTTTCAGCACTGGACAGTTCCCATCCCACAGGGGCATGTGCACTATAATGCAGGAAAGAAAAAGACGCACACTCAATGCCTCCAAGGTAAAACCACCAAACCCAAAGGAAAAGACACTAAAACTATTAATAAACCAAAACTTCACAAGGATTTTCAAAACCTAAGTACCAGTAAGCCTTGCTAATACCAAGAAACAAAATAGCATCCAGAATTTTATCTCCCAAGAGGAATGGGAGATAAAATTTGTGTGGATCTGGGAAAATAACTGACGTTCGCCCCCATCAGTCTCGGCAACCTTCACTCCAGGGTTTAAGTCCTATGTGTTTAAGGTGACACGGAGCCTTTGGGTCACCCTTCAGGATCTGCTCCTGCTTTGGATTGCGGTCTGTTCAGCTGGGAAGAACTTCTGCAGATCATCTGTTTTCCAGCTCTTGGGTTAGGAATGGGGCACATGAAATTCACATACTTAACGAAGTTCCTTATAAGTCATTTAACTTCAAGACAGCTGCATCAAAAATGTTTTTGACCTTTATATGGTCATAAATAAATGACAAAGTTGAGGAATAAGGTTCACAGCCCAGACATCATTGAGAATGACAAGAATCATCTGTGAATGACAAGCAGCTGCTGCCTGATCCATGCATCATCTTGTGGGTTATTAATTAGAACCAGCCTACAAATCTTAAGTGGAAGCTAACAATGTTTATGTGACCTACAAATCAGAGTTGTCACTTTCCCAGGTTATACATCTTATACAACAACACATACCAGTAAACTAATTACTCTGTTAGATATGATAGCCCACCAGAAATTGAACACCCTAAATTTTGTTCTTATTTTTTTATTTAGTTGATTTTATATTTCTCATTTAAAACAAAGATGTTTTTAAGTGATTTTTGTACTCTGAGTACTCAAAGTCAGGTAGCAAGTAAATTAAACATCTGTTCAATCAGAAGGTGCTTATCTTCCATGAAACTTGTGGATGCACATGTCCACAGGCCACAGGACATCCAGGAGCCCAGCTGCAGTTCAGGAGACACCACCTGCCCCCTGGAGAGGGCCTGAGCTGACCCAGGGACCCCACTGCAGGTACAGACCAGCAGGTTCCAGATGCTCATGAAGCAAGAGGAAAGGAAAGTGGCCCTACATGCACCTCACACACGACAGAACGCTAAACGCAGGCGATTTCTAAAACAGTAACCCTTTAATCCTTTAATCCAGGTAATTTTTACATAGATTTTTGGTGGAGTTGGTTTAACTCTTTTCAGGTAAAAATAATCAGTAGCTCTTAGAATTAGGTATACATAGCTACCTGGAAAACATCAATAGAAAACAAACAAAATATCTCACATTACTTTTTAACTATGGAGTTTAGAAATTATGTGAGATAAGTTTGAAAACTACATGGCAAGCAGCATTAGAAATGGAATATGTATTTGAGTTTTTATGATATCGATAAGAAAAGAAAAGAGAAATGCTGAATATAGAATTAAGAATATTCAAAATGGGAGTGACTTCTCAAAATTGTTTAGTGTCAATTTGAAATAGACCAATTAATTGGCAGCTAATAGTCTGAAATACGTAATTGTTATACTTTTGTTATTGGCTCAGGATATTAAGATATTAATTAAAAATAAGATTTACTATAATAACCAAGTTTAATATGATGATCAGGAATAAAATGCTTTACTTAATTAATTAATTAATTACCTTATTTATTTTGGGGTACCAGGGATTGAACCCAGGAGTGCTTAACCACTGATCCACATCTCAGCCCTTTTTTATTCTTTTATTTTGAAACCGAGCCTTACCAAGTTGCGTAGGGACTCACTAATTTGCTGAGGCTGGCTTTGAACTCACCGTCCTCCGGCCTTAGCCTCCCGAGCCATTGGGATTACAGGTGTGGGCCACCACGCCTGGAGAAATGCTTTACTTGAATAGAATATACTTCAATAGGAATTGAAGAGAAGTAGAGAGACATGAGGAAAATATAAAGAAGTGTGGTTCGCCCTGAGATCACTTCACTTTTCTGTGTCTACATTGCTAACTGTTCAGTCCTTCTCTCCAGTACCCATCCAATAAAGAGGACACAGGGGACTCCATCCCAGAGGCTGTGATCCTGCCCATGAGCAGGAACAGGGTTTTTTTAAAAGAGGTGATTCAAAGGCTGCATTCCAGGTGCTCTCTGTCTGGAGTTGTGGTTCACTTGCCAATCTGGGAGACAGTCATCCTGAGATCCTCTGGTGCCATCCCCAAGCCTGAATGACCGTGGTTAGATGAGCACATCACTTAAGTGGGCTAAAGAACTTCTCTAGGAAATGTTTAAAATGTCTTAAGTTGATTTTAAATTGAAGCCAAAATTCTGAACTGTTATGAGTTCTCCAGTTGATGATTTTCACCCTGAGATAATTCAAATGTGAACCTAGCCTTCAAATGCGGGTACAAGTGCTGGTGTGACTGGGTGTGACCCCAGAGCAGTCTTCCCTAGCACATCCCCACTCCTCACAAACTGGCCCTCCTCTTCTGGAAGACAGCCCTGATTCTTTGGGGGGAAATTCTCAGGGGCCGAGAGAACCCTTTGGAATGTGTCCTCTATGCAAATAGAACCCTGTCCCTCTGTGGGAGCTCAGCTTCTGCAGCCCTGGAAATGGGAGAAAGTGAACTCATTTGGGAGCTGCTGGGTTGCAAGTGTGGCAGCTGGTGGTCTCCCGCCTGCTGGCTAATGCAGGCCTGATAGGACCAGAGATAATCTGAGGCAAACACACAGCCTGAGCACAGACCAAAACTGTCCCAGGGTCCCTGACCAGAAGCCCAGGGGAGCCCAAGGTGCTGGAAGAGGCTGCTGCTCACAGCCAGATTGGCCTACTGGGCTTCAGACAAGCACTGCCAGAATCAGACCTGCTCCATCTCCATCCCCTGCCAGGCAGGGACGAGGTGT
Organism: Geosciurus inauris; assembly: GCA_004024805.1. Taxonomy (NCBI): domain Eukaryota; kingdom Metazoa; phylum Chordata; class Mammalia; order Rodentia; family Sciuridae; genus Geosciurus; species Geosciurus inauris. Next base: position 52,121 of record PVHX01011436.1, on the reverse strand, counting down.
CTTCCCAGAAACCAAGTGCCAAGATCCTGGCAAATCAAGAGGGGCCGGGGATCACGCAGACGCAGTCAAACCCACATCGCGTCTAGCCAGGGGTAGGCGGTTCCCCCAGGGTCACTTCCAGGTGTAAGCTTCACAGGCTGCTCCCTTTCCAAAGGGAGATTTTTAGATTTATGTTTCTAAAGATTTGTTTTAAAATGCAAAGTGCTTCCTGGAGGCACAATGACTTCAGCCACAAACCATTGACATACCAATGCCTGTGGAAGGACATTAAATATCTCAGTTCAAACTTGAACAAGCATCTCTCTGAGGAAGTCCTTCCACTCCTCCCCGGCCCTTTGCTTAAACTTCGCGAGGAGGAAACTCCTGATAGGAGTTTTAGGTGGTTTGGAAATGAGAAGGCCAAACCCAGGGCCCATAATAAATCAGAAATAACCGAAAGTTCCCTTTAAAACAAATTCAACAAGGCAGCCTGAGAGCTGTGCATGTAGCAGAATAAAATGAGAGTTGATGGCTTCACCAAACTGTAAAAACGTGTCAACTAAGTCAAGCAGGCCCAGACGCGCGATTCCTGTGCCTTCTGCATATGCTGTCCCTCAGCTTGGAGGAGTGTGCCAGAGTGACGGTCCAGGCCACTATCTCAGAGGTAGGGCAGGGTGCTCCTGGACTCTGGGACAGACTTGCGTTTCTTGTTTGTGTTTTGAGGGTGGCTGCATCTCAGTGAGACAGCGACTGTGAACTTAAACACTGGATTTTAAATGGGCCCAGGTAAGTCTGATGGGTGGAGAACAAGCCAGGGCAAGAAGCCCTGATCAAACACCCCTGGGGTAACACTGAGGTCCCTGTTTTCTCATTCTGAAGAACACAGGCTCTGTTTCCTCTAGCTGCCCTCAACGCCCTTCCTGATCCCTCCAGTGCTGTCTACGTTTGCATGTTTAGTTCTCTGCCCACTTTCCTCTCTGACCCTGGGGAGGGTCAAGGGCAGCCTGACTGTTATCAGGAGCCCGGGAGCTAGAGGCCCGAGCGTGGCTCAGGGCCAGCTGGTCTAGCAGGCCAGGCCTTGGGTCCACCCCAGCACATGGCAGCAGAGGGACAGCAGCTATGTCCCAGGAGGAGGAAGGCAGCTGGTTCTGGTGAAGACTGCTGGTAGGACTTGGGGTACAGAATTGATCCCCAACCCCACTCCACCCAGTGTCAGGGGTGAACTCTACCCTAGGAAGCAGTGAAGACCCCACCCTGTGGTGCTCCTGGGACCTGAGTGGAGGCCCTGCCCACAGGCCTAGATCAGGCCAGTACTGGTGTCAGGGTGGGCCGCTTCCTACCCTGGATACAGCCCCATTTCTAAAGCAGACCCGGTTTTCTCTTCTCTCTCATCTTCCCTCCCTAACCTTCCTTCCCCAATCCCTGGGGAAACAAGATTACCCTTCTTCCCATCCAAGGCCTGGTTCTTTCCTTGAGCTCGCACGCCGAGTGAGGGTCAACTAGAATAGACAGTAAAATGACCAGGCAGTCCAAAACTGGGCCCCAGTCCTCCACACCTGGAGGCCGACCCGTATACATTAAGGACACCATGGAGGCCTGTCTCAGATGGAAGACCCTGAGGCCCACCTGTGGGAACCCTCCAGCCAGCTCCTTTGTCCCCAAGGTGGAAATGGAAGGTGGGGATGAGCCCAGAAGGAAGTCATAGGAAGGAGATGGCAGTGAACCTGGATGGTAGCCAGGTGCCTTTTCAATACTGATTTTACTTAGATTTTGCTCCATGCTCTGCCCAGAGCCATGTATCAACTCCTAGGCTGGCACCAAAATGGGTTCTTCTGCTGTCAGGCCCTCTCCTTGCTTAAACAAATCCTGCTCCCTTGACTCTTCCCTTCAGTGATTTTGGATTTTATTCTTCAAAATTTGAGACCAGAAACGACAGGAAATTGGCAAAGCAGAGAATGTAGTCTCATCTCAAAACCCTGATTTCATCTTACCCTTTTCTCCATCCCAGGCCTAGTTATCCTTCCTGGTTATATTCCCTGTCACATCCATGACAGGAATGGAGGGTTCCACAAGATCTAAGCAAACTTCCAAATAAACAAATGAATCATGACCCCTGTCAGGGTACACCTGGAGTGTAGCCCTTGAATCCCCTCTCCAGCCTCCCCCCACCCACTGAGGAGTCTCCTGTGTTTGTCCTTTCCTAGTAAGCAACAGAACTTCTTTCTTTTTTTCAAAAACCGTGTCCTGGTCATTGGACTGGCATGGGGACAGGATAACACTGGTGTCCTGTCCTGGGCACTCTCACTGCTCCCGCTCTCCCTCTCCCTTCTCATAACCATGGAGACCTGGATGCCATGATCCACTGGAGCCTCCCCTGGTTGCCAGAGCTCCTGCCCCTGCTAAGGGCCCATTCCCTGTCCCCATGGCTCCCCTTCGGCAGCTGCTCCTCCAGCATGGCTTACTCTGTACCCTTCCCAGTTACAGGAGTGGCATGTGTCACTGTTCCACACACAGCCACACGCATTTCAGCCATCGGTTCCATCTCTCTGAACCTTGGTTTCCTGATCAGCAAAACATGACATTTTGGACTATGTGTGATAATCAGGAAGCCCAGGTTATGGCACGGAGTGGTGCTTTATAAAAAATGGTTCTCATGTTGTGATGTTAACACAGGAAAGCAAAGGAACCTGCACTTCTAGACCAGCTGGTGCAGCTTTCAGGAGAGCGAGCGAGCCTGAGGCACCGAGAAGCTGCACGCCAGCATTGCAGACACACGGCCACCTGAGGCAGGAACGTGACAGAGCCACAGCACATGTGACACTTTTCCAACCCCTTCTTTCAGGACTCCCCACCTTGCCCTTGAAGAAGTCCACTGAGCACGTGTTCTGACCAATGACACCAAGTGGAGCTAATGAGCAGCCCTGCTTCGTCCTCTTGGTCTCAGTGGATGGACATGGGAGGCCCTGTGGCCTAGGCGGCCCCTTTGCAATTGTCTCAAAAATGTCCAGCAATTGCAGGAAGAGAAAGAGGTTCTGTCCTTCCTGACCACCCCCGTGTACATCAGGACAGATCAAGGTGCACCAGGACGGGGCGGACGGAGTCCTAGGGTTTCTGAGTACCAGCTTCCCTATCTATGTCCATCCAGCTGACATTATAGCCAGGAAGGGCCAGGCTCCCGCTGTCCCCCAGGACGTGGCTGTGAGCTCTGTACCTGCCCAAGGGGTCTCCTGCCTGCTGCGTGCCCTGGGCACTCTAGGGCAGTGGCTGCACTGGCCTCGTCTCTGTTAGGTGAGTTCCAAGCTCCTCATTGAATCAAGTCTATCCTGCGCTCTCGCTGGCCGACCCTGCAAGCTGGGCTGGTCAGCAGGCCCGTATCAGGGCAGACGCATGGGCCTCGTGCTGCGGCTTGGTCACGTTGGATTTTTAGCAGCTTCTTTCTAGGATCATACCTTAAACCAAGAACACTGATTGGGCAAGGACGGTGGTGTTTCCAGTTTCTATCAGGAGCATGGACCAGGCGGCTGCCCTGGGCACTGGCTGTCCTGGGCACTGCAGCTCCGGGACACTCGGGGTGCAGCCGCTGATCCGAGAGCACCATCCCGCAGGGCTGCTCTGCCTTGCCTTCCACTCCCACCCGGCCTCACAGAGCAGCCACTAAAGCAAGTTCCCATCTGAAATGACACTCAAGTTCACCAGCCTGAGTGGTGCAGCCACCACACCTCATCACGAAGGGACACAGGGACCCCGAGTGCAGAAGGGCGTGTGGGAAGGACGTGGTGCAACACTGACCACCCCGTGGAGAGGCGCCAGGCAGAGCTGATCCTCCCCAGGAGGCCTGTCCCTTGGGCCCAACGCCTGCTTTAGGTTCTAAATGACTCAATGAGGGACAGTGGGTGCCGATGCAGGGCACCCTACCTTGAGGGGGAGATAAGATAGGAGCTCCCAGGGACGCCTGTGGAGGGCAGGGTGCACTGAGTGTGGGCTGAGTGGGAACCAGTCAGAGAGAGTGGCCTGGGGCTTAGCTCTGCGGGTTTGGAATGGGGTTCTCAGGGTCTGTGAAAGGTGGCAAAGACTTGGACCAGAAAAGGGGGGACTCATGCTTGTTCTGGGCAAGGAGGAGAGAAGCTGGAGGAAGGAATGTGGAAAGCCTTTTGCAGACTGACAGCTTTCTAGGAGATCAGAGTTCTGGTGGAGGGCAGGATGCAGGAAGCCACAGACCCCAGGAGCTCCCCATGGGCTAGGGCAGGGGCCCTGAGGACAAGCGGCGAGGGAGAAAGGAGTGCTGTGAGCTTGGGTGGACATGGGGCTCTGTGCCTGTGCAAAACCCACGGAGGGGCAGCACTGACATGGACGGACTCCGGGGGCTCTCAGAATCTGTGGACTGAGGACATGGACAGAAACAAAGGGTTCAGTCACAAGAGGCTAATGGTCACTGAATCAAGGAGTGCAGGCAATGCCTGGGGAGCGTGCAGGAAGATACTGAAGGACCACAGAGGACCTGTGCCCGTCAGTAGAGGACAGCGAGCAGAGCAAACAGAGCTGCTAGGGGTGCAGAATGACGAGGGCCCCTGGACTCTGACGCCAAGGGCCCAGAGGCCCAAGACACAGGAGGCTGAGCTGAAGGCTCCCGGGAGACAAGAAAGAGCCCGGGGCATGCGTGAGCTGGAAGTCCACTGACATGCGAGACTCTGTCAAGAAAACGGCCTGCTAGTGGCCAGGTAAGAACAGGCCAGAGCAGCGAGAGAGCCAGAGGTGTGGAGCCTGAGGGGTGGGAGCATGCTGCTGAGGGTCTCCTCTGACAGTAGAGTCTGGAGGGAGACATAGGCTGAAAAGTGCATAGAAATGATTTATGAATAAGTGTGTAGGGGGGTCTGCATGTACGTGGAACACCGTTGGGAAAGGTCTGCCAGGTGAGCTGTAATGTGGAGGGAGAGTCCACACCCAGAGCCTCTGAGGGTGGGCAGCGCCATGCAGGCCCAGGCTCCCCACAGCAGGAGCAGGAGCCCCTGTCACTCCCAGAAGAGAAGGAGCAGCACACATGCCTGTGCAGGTGGACCACCGCCACTTCGTCAGGAGAAGTCGTTCCCTCTTTTGAGTTCTCTGTGCATTTGTGTGATAGGTGCTTATGTGTGTGCATGAGTGAACATGCAGGCAGATGCATGTGTGCAGATGTGTGCACACACATGCATACACATGGGCATGTGTACATGCGTGCGCACATGTACACGTGTGCATGTGCATGCATGCGCGTGGGCGTGCACATGTGCGCGCATGTGCATACACAAGTGTGCATGCCTGGGCAGGCACAAACGTACATGTATGCACTATGTGCATGCACACACGCACACGCATGCCTGAGCGTGTGTACACGTGTGTGTGCATGGGTGTGTGCATGTGTGCCTATGTATGTGTGTGCATGCATATACATGTGTGTGTGCACGTGGTGTTTGTGGATGTGTGTGCGCATGGTGTATGTGGATGTATGTGCGAGTGGTGTGTGTGGATGTGTGTGTGCGTGGTGTGTGTGGATGTGTGTGCATGTGATGTTTGTAGATGTGTGTGTGTGCGTGGTGTTTGTGCATGTGTGTGTGCGTGGTGTTTGTGGATGTGTGTGTGTGGTGTTTGTGGATGTGCGCGCGCGTGGTATGTGTGGATGTGTGTGTGTAGTGTTTGTGCATGTGTGTGCACGCATGGTGTGTGTGGATGTGGGTGCGTGCATGGTGTGTGTGGATGTGTGTGCGCGCGTGGTGTTTGTAGATATGTGTGCCCGTGGTATTTGTGAATGTGGGTGTGCACGGTGTTTGTACATGTGTGCGTGTGGTGTTTGTGGATGTGTGTGTGCACGTGGTATTTGTGGATGTGTGCGTGCGTGGTGTTTGTGCGTGTGTGCGTGCGTGATGTTTGTGGATGTTTGTGCGCGTGGTGTTTTTGGATGTGGGTGCGCGCGTGGTGTTTGTGCATGTGTGTGTGCGTGGTGTTTGTGGATGTCGGTGCGTGTGGTATTTGTGGATGTGGGTGTGCAC
>PVHX01011436.1:0-46019 GCA_004024805.1 Geosciurus inauris | reverse complement strand
GATGGGCTCGCGCATGTGCTCTTGCGAGACCGGCTGAAGCCTGTGCACAGGGTCCCCCTGGCGGGAGCCTTTGCTTACTCCCCAGAATTCCCGTGGTCAGAGTTCTGGAAACCCAGCCTACATGTCCTGGCTTGGATGGGCATGCAAGTCTTGCACTTGCACGTGGAACAGCAGCCTCCTGCAGTAGTGAGACATGGAAGCTGTTCCTGAGGTCGGTCTGTGAGGCAAGGAAGGCCAATGAGTCAGCTACGTGGAAGGGAAAATAGGCCGCATTTGACATTTTCAACTTCATTTGCTTTAACAATATTCAAGGAAAGGCCAGTTAGATTACTTCACATGAAATAAAAATGAACTTTTCACACATCAAAGATGCACTGGTGACATTGGACTCAAACTTGTCTTGGAGATTTCACATTTGGATGCATGAATAGAGGGCAGAGTGCAGGCCCCATGTCCTTTCTCCTGCATGACCTGAACATGACCTGAGCACTGCGTGGCCATCTCAGCCGCTCATGCTGGCACACGGCATGTGCAGGAGACACTGCCTGCTCCACCTCCATTGGGACTGACCCCCATGTCGAGGACTCCAAGTCCCACAGGGACACTAGTGGGGAGAGGCTCTGAGGCTGGGCAGGTAGGTGACAGGCCAGGGTTGGTGGGAGCCTGGCTGGAGCTGCCCTCACCTGCTCCTCCTGTGTGCTGCCTGTCCTCAGCCACGTGCTTGAGCACAAGTGTGGCTCCCCCAACCGTCAGAGCCCAGCCCCGCACCAGAAAGTAGCCCAGCTGTGCAAGTCTCCACTAGTGAGGGAGATTTACCTTAAAATTCAATTTAAATACAAAAAGCATATTTAGATTTTTTTTTCTGTTCCTTACCTTGGTAAGTGAGTTTAAACCCTTGCCGGTTTTGAGAATGGTCACTATAAAAGCGGATGAGGGTCTCATGCGTTGTACTCAGCAAGGCCAAGGGCAGATCTGTGCCACTGAACTGCCCGATCATTGGGCTGGTGTGGTAAGGTCCATTTTGAATTTCAAGGTAGTCATGATTAGCTTCAGTAGAGAAATTCAGAAATTGGATGTGTGCACCTGTGCAAAAATATGGAAATTGTTGAAGGTCAGCTTACAAATTCATAAAATCCATGCTTATCAACAGTGACTATGGTTGTTTTCTGTGACACAGTGAGAAACTCATTGGAGGAGAACATGCACTTGGGGTCACAAGAGACCTCGGTTCAGTTTATCCTTTCCCACCTGTGGCTGTGTGATCTTTGTCCTTGAAATTATTGTCCATGGGTCACCTCCCAGTGGACTATGAGTGTGGCCAGCCTGCTGCACAGGGGCACACAGGCGCAGTCCCAAAAACAGTGTCAACACACACACTATTGGTGTGGCTTCTTCCAGCTGCTCTCTCGGTTATCACAGCATAAACACCACATGGAATTATTTGTCATTCACAAGTATATAAGGCTCTGTCAAGGGAGAAGCCAACACCCATCGAAAGAGATATGCAACAAACTTTGTTCCTTTTAAGCTGACTGATGATCACACCTTTGTACAAAAGATTTATTATCTCAGCAGGTGGTTATTTCCAATTGCATTATGCATGCGAAGCAGATTAGAAATATTTATAAGAAACCCAATATGATGAACTCTACTATAATTCTCAAAATTCAACAACAGCCTGGCTTAGCCCAACATACCAAAAGATTGTCCAGATAAGCAACATCTCTGGTATCGTATTGATCTGGGTGTGAAATAAGCCATGGCTAAAAGTTTGGAAGAAAGTCAAAATCAAGATAGAAACTTGCTACAGTGCTGTGAGATTTGGAATCGAAATTGACTGCTGTGTCTAAAATATTTTAATTTGTTTAAAACATATATGCAGGACTCCAAACACATGGATCTTAGCACAAATCCATGCAATCAAGTTATGCGGTTGGGCAGTAAAATCAAAGCTGAGGGCAATAGTAGTTTCCACGGGAAGAAGATTTACTCTGAATGGCTTCTCTTCTTTCCCCGATGTGGTGCTGGGGACCAGAGGCAGGGCCTCACCCATGCTGGGCAGTGCCCTGCCCTGTGCTGAGCCCCGGCCCCTCCTGCTTTCCATGGCTGATAACTTTACTCTCATTTCCTTTAAATGTATTAGCTCCCTAGATTGGGAAAATCAAAGCCAGTGCTCACACGGCCTGCCCTACCCAAGTGCAGATGCAAAGGGATCTCAAGGAACAAGGCATCACCAAGCCAGGAGTTGGTAGAGGTTAGAGAGAAGGTCAGGGAAGCAGTGCGTGGAAGGAAACCCAGCAGTATGGAATGAAACTGGGAGTCACACGGGAAGAGAGCTCCCTTCAGGGGGGCAGAGACGCTCTCAGGAGGAGCAAGGGAACAAAAGTGGCCTCTGGTGGGCGAAAGGCAGGCCCCTCTCAGACCCCAGGACCAGCTCCTCTCTGGGACCCCGCAGGTGACCGCAGCTGCTCCAGCACTCTTACAGGAGGACACCGGAGGCTCAGGGTGTTAGAGTGTGCACTGTGACAGGGAGACCAGAGTGAGGTCCGGGGCTCTGGCTGACAGCACCCTCCCTCCTGTGGTGCAGCATGACGGGAGCTGCACGAGAGCTCATGGTCTCGTGAAGTTCAAACATTCCACTGCTCTTGCAGGAAACTGGCTTCTACTTAATTTGTTCAACTTAGCTAGGAAGAGGGGGATAGAAGAAAGAATACGGCGACTTCAGAACGAGGCTGAACAGGCGACTGCAGAAGACAAGGAAGCCCAGATCTCTTTTTAGAATGCGTGACTAGATTCACACGCGGTAGCCCTGGTCTGTGCAGGTAGCACAGGAGGGGCCCAGCAAGAGACAGCGGCCTCTGCAGTGATCCTGGCCCTAACACCGTCTGCCATGCACATCCAAGACAAAGGAACTCTTTCATCTTAAAACATTTCTGGAAATATTTGTAAAGGCCAAATATTGCTCTTGGCTGAACAGCTTCCAATGAACAATTTTTCCCCCTAAACTTTAGCAAATGCATTTGGTCAAAAGTTCAGAGGCACTGAAATACACAGAAGAAAGAAGAAGAGGCTGGAAGACGAGGGCCGTCCTACGCCCTCAGGTCTGCGTTGTTCCCTCAGCTGTGTGACAGCTGAGCCACATGACCCTTTAGCAGGCTGCAGGTGCCCGACGTGCCTCCTCACCACTGCTCAGCTGAGAGCTTCCTCTGGGGCAGGGCCACACGCCAAGCAGAAACACACTTTGTTAGTCTAAGTAAACCATGTGAAGAGCCCCGAGGAGTGCGTGGGGGGGTGCGTGCACATGCTTCTACTCCAGGGGTACTGACACAGCCTGCGGCAGCTCATCAGGGCCACCACAGTCCTCACTGCCGGGTGGAGTAAGAAGACGGAGGAGCAGACAGAGCCACCCACGGAGTCCCTGCCAGTCCTGCTTACGTCCAACAAGTGCAAGACAGATGGAAAGCCAGGGCAAGAGTGGGACATCGGAGACCACTCAGCAAGGGGACGGCACGAAGTGCGCCTCACATGTGCCTGACGAGTGGCACATTTGCCAGACACATTAAGATTTGTGGAATGACACAGGCAAGAAGACGTGAAAGACAGCATTCAGAGAGGGCAGGGATACCGAGGACGCAGCGCCCCAAGTGTGGGGGACAGTGTGGGCCCCAAGTGTGGCTTCTCACTCACTTGGAATTAAATCTGAAATGGAAATGGAATTATGACGATTATAATATTGTGAACAAAATTACCATTTTAAGCAGGATAAAGTATCCAGCCACACATCAAACCACCTAATACCTATCAGGGAATAGAACACGGCCCAGCTCTAATCTGGTTTAAAGGAGAATCATTTTGCTATCTAACTTTCAGCAAATTGCATCCAGTTTGACATCATGGAGCCTGATTGAAGGGATTAGAATAAGCCTGGCCTCGTTATCCTTTTATTATCTCACAGAGTGACTTAAAACTATATTATTACAACAAGAAACCCAATCTCAATGCCTGTCTTCAGTGAAATTTACACAGCACATTTTCATCTGGATGTAGTTACATATTGAAAATCAAGTGCCAACAGAGTCACCTGCTCAAAGGACTTTTGCCTCTGGGCTTTGACAGACCATGACTTCTGAGTCAGACCCTCATTTGGAGTTGAGAGAAGTTATGAATATTAACTACCCTGCCTTCGTCGTCGTCTTCTAGACTTCTACCCTTCCCTAAGGTACCGGGTGATCCACAGGCATGGGGCGGCATGTTGTGCAACCTCAGTACAGTGATTTGGAAAAATAAAAGATAAAGATAAAAAAAAGAAAGAAACTTGGTGACATTTCTGTCAACTGTGCCTCTAGACATTTTCAAGAAAATAAGAGCAGAAGTTCTCAGGAGATTCAGCTTCACCAATGCCACACAGAACAGCAGCCTAACTGTAAAAAGAGAAGAAAAATAGCAGACTGTGGGATTGGGCTTGGCTACCACCGACAGTTAACAGGCCAAGGCGGCTCTAGGTCAGCCAGTGCGCCACTTCAAATGGCCATCGGAGGGCACTATATTCTGCTCTTTTGAATGAAAAATGGTGCCAGGAACATTTTAGCAACTGTGCAAGTTTATGCCACTAGTAATTGACAGAGTGAAGATTTGGACTCTGCTAAACCCCAAACCCAAACATGAGCAACCAACACACACGCTGCGCCTCACTCAAGTCCCTGGATGGATTTGAGACCCTGCACTGTGGCCTTGAGGCAGCACAGGAGGGGCTGCCACCACAATGAGACCAGAGAAGCAGAGAGCTTCTCACCATGCCACCGCCACGGCACCCCGCCCGTTCCATTCCTGGGGCAGGCTGGGGACGGTTAGTGCCGAGTTACTCCACCAGGCAGGTAGCTGCCTAACTCAGGGCTGATGATCTGTCAGGCGCTCCAACAGCAAGGTCCCAACACCCTGTGAACTTCGCCACAGGCGGAAAACCTGGGGATCACTTGTCTTTAAGTAAAGGCCACAGTTGGTATGTCACTTGAGTCAGTGGGGAGCTGGAGCCACTTATGAGGACCAGGAGAGCAGTCACACCTGAAGCCAGGTTCACCCCAGCCAGATGCAGGGCACAGCCACTGCAGAGGCTGAGGAACTGAGACCACACCTAGGAACGTTCCAGGTGTCGTGGGTGAGTCACCTTAAAGTCTTCACGTCTCAGCTTTCATGCTCAATGATAGTCTGTCCACCACTAATTCCAATCTGCCAAAGTCCAGTGATTACAATGTCCTGACGGAACCCGTTTATACTAAATAAAAAGGTTGGAAAGAATCTTATGAAAATCCTTGGGCATTTCTCATCTCATTTAGATGAAAAGTGCTCTTTCAAAATACGTTGGAGAAAATGGTTCCTGTGGTAGGTTCTTTGTGGAAACGCAGTGATCTCTGCTTCCTTGGGGTTAAGTGGCAGTGGCCTATCACCTGCACCTCCTGGCATGGGGCAGACGTCTTCTATTACTTTCCAACTCGATGACCAAGATACCTGAGCAGCAGAGGTTTCTACCTGGATATTCACTGTGATAACAGCCGAAATACCCACCCAGCTTCCCATTCTCCCTGCTGGTCTCATTGGGAGATTAGGGTCCTTTCTCAAGTTGTAATTACAGGGAATGTTCCAGAATCCTCTAAGGTGTGAATACCAATAAGAAACAATGTGGGAGGTCTACCAGGGAGGAAGTATGGTTCAAAGGTATCACAGCCACGGGGGATACGTGCCCACTGTCCTCACAGGGGACTTCTGGAGAGCTTGATCAAAGGCTCTGACCCCAGATGTATATTCTCAAAATGTCTAGGGAAAGTATGATATTGGCTTTTTGGGGAATTCTGGGAAGAACTTACTGCCAAAAATAGAGTGAGGCAGAGAGAGAGAGAGAGCAGGTGTGCTGGTAGTGCTGGGAATCAGCTGGGTCCTGGAGGAGGACCTACACCTGGTCGGAGATGCCCTCAGATGACCCAGATGGGAGTCCATGCGGCTGAGGCGAGGGCTGGCGGCAGCAAGGTTCGTGATGCTGTGAAAGACTCAAGGGTGGAGGGGAGAGGTGAAGCCACGGGGGCAAACATTCAAGGGAGAAGTCGACATTTAAGAAGGGAGGAACGTGTGGAACTCACTAGCTCAGGAGTTTCCAGCTCTAAAGCTTACGTGCGGCTGAAGGAAAGGTAGTGACATTTCCGCACAGTCTGCAAAACACGGTAACCTCACTCAAGCCCTAGAAAGAACTTCAAGCCATTGCAAACGCTGGTCATAGCAAGAGGTCTTCACCCCCGTGGGGGGGGGGGGCTGGTCCTTGTGTTCCTCTACCACAGGGGCCTTCTAAAGAAGTCCTCGGTCATGACGCAGCTGCCATCCCAGCTGGGCTGCTCGGCAGGCATCCTCTTCCTTGTCCAACAGCCTGTGTTGACCCAGAGCGTTTCCCATTCAAGCCACCTGAGCCAGCCGGGCTGGGCCCTCCTGCCACCACCGCACCTGGCTCCAGGGCCCCTCTGCTGAGCAAGTCACCCCCACTAGCCTTTCTACACCCCTCTGCAAATTCTCCAGGCAAAAGTTTAGCCAAAAGAAGGCAGGAAATAATTAAAATGAGAGCTGAAATCAATACAATTGAAACAAACAAAATAATTCAAAAAGTCAAAAAAATAAAAGGTTGGTTCTTTGAAAAAAATAAATGAAATTGATAAACCCTTAGCCAAGCTAACCATGAGAAAGAGGGAAAAAACAAAGCACTAAAATCTGTGACGTTAAAGGAAATATCACCATGGACACTACTGAAATATAGACTATAATCGGAAACTATTTTGAAAATATATACTGCAATAAAATAGAAAATCTTGAAGACACCAACACAGTTTTAGAGACATATGACCTACCCAAATCAAATCAGGAGGACATAGAAAATTTAAACAAATAAATTTCAAGCAACAAAATTGAAGACACCATCAAAAGCCTAACAACAAAGAAAAGCCTAGGACCAGATGGATTGTCAGCAGAAGTTCCACCAGACCTTCAAAGAAGAACTAACACTAATCCTCCTCAAATTATTCTATAAAATAGAAAATGGGCAAACCCTTCCAAACTCATTCTACAAAGCTAGTGTCACCCTGATAGTAAAACCATACAAAGACACATCAAGGAAAGAAGCCTTCAGACCAATATCCCTGAAGAACATACATGCAAAAATCTCAATAAAATACTAGCAAAGTACATATAAAAACATATTAAAAAGATGTTACACCGTGATTTAGTGGGGCTCATCCCAGGGATTCGAGGTTGATTCAACATACAGAAATCAATAATGTAGTTCATCACATCAGTAGGCTTAAAGATAAGAATCATATAATTATCTCAATAGATGCAGAAAAAATTTGACAAAATACAGCATTCATTCATGTTCAAAACACTAGAAAAACTCAGGATAGTATGAATGTACCTCAACATTGTAAAAGCTGTATGCATTAAACCCAAGGCCAACATCATTCTAAATGGAGAAAAACCGAAAGCATTCCCTCTGAAAACTAGAACAAGACAGGGATGCCCTCTATCACCACTTCTATTCAACATAGCCCTTGAAACTCTAGCCAGAGCAATTAAGCAGAGAAATAAATTAGAGATATAAATAGGAAAAGAAGAACTCAAACTAACACTATTTGCTAACAACATAATTCTACATTTAGAAACCCTCAAAAACTCCATCAGAAAGCTTCTATACTCATAAGTGAACTCAGCAAAGTAGCAGGTTATAAAACAACACCCATAAAGCAAACGTGTTTCTATACATCAGTGATAAATCAACTGAAAGAGAAATTAGGAAAATTATCCCACTCAAAATAGCCTCAAAAAATAAAATATTTGGAATCAATCTAATCTAATAAAAGAAGTGAAAGACCTCTACAATGAAAACTACAGAACAATAAAGAAATTAAAGAAGACCTTAGAAGATAGAAAGATCTCCCATGCTCTTGAATATGCAGAATTAACATTGTCAAAATGGCCATACTACCAAAAGCATTATATAGATTTAATACAATTCCTATTAAAAATCCCTATGACATTCTTTATAGAAATAGAAAAAGCAATCATGAAATTCATTTGGAAAAATAAGAGACATAGAATAGCCAAAGCAATCCTCAGCAAGAAAAGCAAAGTAGGAGATATCACAATACCAGAACTTAAATTATACTATAGAGCTAAAGTAACAAAAACGGCATGGTACTGGCACCAAAACAGACATGTAGACCAATGGTACAGAACAGGAGACACAGAGACAAACCCACATAAACACAGTTATCTCATATTAGACAAAGGCATCATACATATACACTGGAGAAAAGATAGCCTCTTCAATAAATGGTGCTGGGGAAACTAGAAATACATATGTAGCAGAATGAAATTAAATCCCTATCTCTCGCCATGCATAAAATTCAACTCAAAGTAGACCAAGAACCTCGGAATTAGACCAGAGACCCTGCACCCAAATCTCCATCATGTCTGCTTAGGAACCAAATTCCTCAACCAAACTCCTAAAGTGCCAGAAATAAAATCAAGAATCAATAAATGGAATGGAATCACCCAATGGGAATCACCCATTTATTGGTGATTCCAATAAAAGCTTTTCAGCAAAGGAAACAATCAAGAATGTGAAGAGAGGCCCTACAGAACAGGAGAAAATCTTTCCTACCTGCACCTCAGATAGAGCATTAATCTCCGGGATATATAAAAACTCAAAAAACTCAACACCAAAAAAACCCCACCAATCAATAAATGAGCTAAGGAACTGAACAGACACTTCACAGAAGAAGAAATACAAATGGTAAAAATATATGAAAAAATATTCAACTTCTCTAGCAATTAGAGAAATGAAAATCAAAACTACATTGAGATTCTAGCTCACTCCAGTCAGAATGGCAGTTATCAAGAAAACAAGTAAGAATACATGTTGGCGAGGATGTGGGAAAGGCACACTCATACATTGCTGGTGGGACTGCAAATTGGTGAAACTACTCTGGAAAACAGTATGGAGAGTCCTCAGGAAACGTAGAGTGGAACCCCCATTTGACCCAGCTATCCCACTCCTTGGTTTATACCCAAAGAACTTAAAGTCAGCACACTACGGGAATGAAACCACATCAATGTTTATAACAGCTCAATTCACAATAGTTAAGATATGAACCAGTCTAGCTCAAATCCACCCTCAGGAAACTCCACAGGAGTCCAGCCAAAGGGAGACCAAGGACTCTAGCCACTAGCCACAGGGGAGCTCAAACTCAGGGTAAGAGTTGCTGCAGAGTCCCCAGTGTGAAGCAGCCCTGCCCAAGGGTGGCCTGGGCCCACCCCAGTTCCAGTCCAGAGTTCCTGGGGACCTGCAGGAGCGGCAGAGGGTCCAAATCCACCCTCAGGAATCTCCACTGGTGTCCAACCAAGGGTTGGCCAAAGACTGCTAGCTACCAGCCACAGGGGAATGCACACCCAGGGTAAGAGTCACCTGCAGAGATCCCAGCGTGAAGAGGCCCAACCCAAGTGCACCCTGGGCCTGCCCCAGCTCCGCTCCAGAGTTCCTGTGGACAGGTGAGACAGAAGGGCCAAAACTGCCCTCAGGGAATGCCAGGGGTGCCCAGCTGAAGGCAGACCAGGGCCTACTAGCCTCTTGCCCCAGGGGAGCTCACATTCACAGTAAGGGTAGCACACAGACTCTCCTTCTTGTGACCCTGCCTAACTGAGACCTGGGCCCTCCTCCAGTTCCACTCCAGAGTTCCTACTAACCAGCAGAAGTGCAAGAGAGGGGCAAAACAGCCATCAGGGGCCGCCTCAGGAGCCCAGCCAAGGCCACTCCCACTGCCCTCTAGAGATCCTCTACTACCTCCGCCACCAACTTTAGTGGCAGTAGTGCCCATCTGGGGACACTGGGGAAATAGAAGTAGCTCCAAGGTGAGACACAGGTTATCTGGAGTGTCAATACAAGATTATAGGATAGAAGCCACAATACCTCAGATCAGTATTTCAAGAAAGGAAGATACACAACCAACATGAAAAAACAAGGGAAGAAAGTACCCCAAATAAACCTCGATACCACTGTAACAGAATCTATTGACAACACAGTTGATGAAATGTCAGAGAAAGAATTCAGAATGTACATAATTAAAATGATCAGTGAGTTAAAGAATGACATAAGTGAGCAATTACAGGCAAAATTTGATCAATCCAACAAAGAAATAGGAGAGCAAATAAAGGCAACCATTGATCATTCTAACAAAGAGATAAGAGAGAAATTACAAGTAGCAAAAGATTAATTTAAGAAAGAACTAGAGATTGTGAAAAAAAATCAGAAATTCTTGAAATGAAGAAAACAATAAACCAGATAAAAAACTCAATAGAAAGCATCACCAGCAGACTAGATCACTTGGAAGACAGAACCTTGGATAATGAAGACAAGATATACTATCTTGAAAACAAACTTGACCATATAGTGTAGATGGTAAAAAATCATGAACAGAACATTCAAGAAATAGGAGACAGCATCAAAAGACCAAATCTAAGATTTATTGGGATAGAAGAAGGTGCAGAATTTCAAACCAAAGGAATGCACAAACTCTTCAATGAAATAATATCAGAAAATTGCCCAAATATAAAAAATGAAATGGAAAATCAAATACAAAAGGCTTAAAGGACATCAATTGTACAAAATTTCAACAGATATACACCAAGGCACATTATAATGAAAATGCCCAACATTCAGAATAAGGATAGAATTTAAAGGCTGCAAGAGAGAGGAACCTGATTACATATAAGAGGAGACCAATTCGGATCTCAGTAGATTTTTCAACCCAGACCCTAAAAGCCAGGAGATCATGGAACAACATATTCCAAGCTCTGAAAGAAAATGGATGTCAACCAAGAATCCTATATCCAGCAAAATTGAGCTTCAGATTTGACAACGAAATAAAAACCTTCCATGATAAACAAAAGCTAAAAGAATTTACAGCAAGAAAGCCTGCACTACACAGCATTCTTGGCAAAATAATCCATGAGGAGGAAATGATAAACAACAATGAAAATATACAAAGAGAGGAACTACACTAAAGGAAAGACCATTCAAAAGAGAAAACAAGTCAAGGTAAAAACCAAAAACGAACCAAAATGACCGGAATTACAAATCATATTTCAATAATAACCCTGAATGTAAATGGCCTAAATGCACCAATTAAAAGACATAAACTAACAGACTGGATTTTAAAAAAAGACCCAACAATATGCTGTCTTCAAGGAACTCATCTCACAGGAAAAAACATCCATAGACTGAAAGTGAAAGGGTGGGAAAAAACATATCACTCACATGAACCCCGCAAACAAGCAGGAGTTTCCATACTCATATCAAATAAAGTGAACTTCAAACCAAAGATGGTGAAAAGAGATAAAGAAGGTCATTTAATACTTCTTAATGGAATCATATATCAAAAAGACATAACAATCATAAATATCTTTGCCCCAAATAATGGGGTTTATACGTATATCAAACAAATCCTTCTCAAATACAAGAATCAAATAGACCACAACACAATAATACTTGGAGGCTTTAACACAGATCTCTCACCATTGGATAGATCTTCCAAACAAAAACTTAATAAAGAAACCATAGACCTCAATGAAACTATTAATAATTTAGACTTAACAGACATATATAAAGTGTTCCATTCATCAACAAGCGAATACACTTTTTCTCAGCAGCACATGGATCCTTTTCCAGAATACATGATATATTATGTCACAAAGCCAGTCTTAGCAAATACAAAAAATAGAGATACTATCCTGCATCCTATCTAACCACAATGGAATAAAATTACAAATCAATAACAGATTAAAAAACAGAAACTACTCCAACACCTGGAAACTAAATAATATGCTATTGAATGATGTATGGATAACAGAAGACATCAACAAAAAGATAAAAAAATTCTTAGAGGCAAATGAAAACTCCGATACAACATATCAAAATCTCTGGGATACCATGAAGGCAGTGCTTAGAGGAAAGTTCATTGCACTAAACTCATTCAGTAGAAGTAAAAGTCAACCAATAAATGAAGTGACTCTTCATCTCAAAGCCTTAGAAAAGGAAGAACAAATCAACACCAAAAGAAGTAGAAGACAGGAAATAATCAAAATCAGGGCTGAAATCAATGAAATTGAAACAAAAGAAACAATTCAAAAAATTGACAGAACAAAAAGCTGGTTCTTTGAAAAAATAAACAAAATTGACAAACCCTTAGCCACTCTAATGAAAAGAAGGAGGGAGAAAACCCAAATCACTAAAATTCATGATGAAAAAGGAAATATCACGACAGACACTACTGAAATAAGATAAGTAGAAACTATTTTGAAAATTTATACTCCAGTAAAATAAAAAACCCTGAAGACACTGACACATTTCTAGAGGCATATGACCTACGCAAACCAAACCAAGAGGACATACACAACTTAAACAGATCAATTTCAAGCAAGGAAATAGAAGATGCCATCAAGAGCCTGCCAACCAAGAAAAGACCAAGTCCAGATGGATTCTCAGCTGAGGTCTACAAGACCTTTAAAGAAGAATTAATATCAATACTCCTCAAACTATTTCATGAAATAGAAAAGGAGGAAAACCTTCCAAAATCATTCCATGAGGCAAGTATCACCCTGATTCCAAAACCAGACAGAGACACATCAAAGAAAGAAAACTTCAGACTAATATTGCTGATGAACATAGATGCAAAAATTCTCAATAAAATTCTGGCAAATTGTATAGAAAAACATATTTAAAAAGTGCATCATGATCCAGTGAGGTTCATTCCATGGATGCAAGGTTGGTTCAACATATGGAAATCAATAAATGTAATATATCACATCAATAGACTTAAAGAGTCATATGATTTTATCAACCAATGCCGAGAAAGCATTTGACAAAATACAGCATGCTTTTATGTTAAAAACACTAGAAAAACTTGAGATAGTAGGAACATACCTCAAATTTGTAAAAGCTAAACCCAAGGCCAACATCATTCTAAATGGTGAAAAATTGGGATCATTCCCTCTAAAAATGGGAACAAGACAGGGATGCCCTCTTTCACCACTGCTATTCAACATAGTCCTTGAAACACTAGCCAGAGCAATTAGACAGACAAAAGAAATTAAAGGGATACAAATAGGAAAAGAACTCAAACTAACATTATTTGCAGACGACATGATTCTATACTTAGAGGATCCAAAAAATTCTAGCAGAAAACTTCTAGAATTAATAAATGATTTCAGTAAAGTAGTGGGATATAAAATCAACACCCATAAATCAATTGCCTCTCTATACATCAGTGATAAATCCTCTGAAAAAGAAATTAGGAAAACTATCCCATTCACAATAGCCTCAAAAAAAATACTTGGGAATCAATTTAACAAAAGAGGTGAAAGACCTCTACAATGCAAACTATAAGACACTGAAGAAATAAATTGAAGACGACCTTAGAAGATGGAAAAATCTCCCATGCTCCTGGATAGGCAGAATCAATATTGTCAAAATGGCCATACTTCCCAAAGCGCTATATAGATTCAATGCAATCCCAATTAAAATCCCAATGTCATTCCTTATAGAAATAGAAAAGGCAATCATGAAATTCATTTGGAAGAATAAGAGACCCAGAATAGCCAAATCAATCCTTAGCAAGAAGAGTGAAGCAGGAGGCATCACAATACCAGACCTCAGATTATACTACAAAGCTATAGTAACAAAAACGGCATGGTACTGGCACCAAAATAGACATGTAGACCAATGGTATAGAACAGAAGACACAGACGAACCCACTTACATACAGTTACCTTATACTAGATAAAGGAGCCAAACACGTACACTGGAGAAAAGACAGCCTCTTCAACAAATGGTACTGGGAAAACCGGAAATCCATATGCAGCAAAATGAAACTAAATTCCTATCTCTCACCATGCACAAAATTCAACTCAAAGTGGATCAAGGACCTGGGAATCAGACCAGAGACCCAACGTCTAATAGAAGAAAAAATAGGCCCAAATCTTCATCATGTCGGATTAGGACCATACTTCCTTAACAAGACTCCTACAGCACAAGAGGTAAAATCAAGAGTCAACAAATGGGATGGATTCAAACTAAAAAGCTTCTTCTCAGGAAAAGAAATAATCAATGAAGTGAACAGTGAGCCGACATTCTGGGAATAAATATTTACCACAAGCACATCTGATAGAGCACTGATCTCCAGGATATATAAAGAACTCAAAAAATTTAACACCAAAAAAACAAACAACTCAATCAATAAATGGGCCAAAGAGCTGAACACAAACTTCACAGATGAAGATATACAATCAGTCAACAGACATGTGAAAAAATGCTCAACATCTCTAGCAATCAGAGAAATACAAATCAAAACTACCCTAAGATTTTATCTTAGGCCCTTCAGAATGGCAATTATCAAGAATACAAACAACAATAAGTGTTGGCAAGGTTGTGGGGGAAAAGGCACGCTCATACATTGCTGGTGGAACTGCAAATTGGTGCAACCAATCTGGAAAGCAGTATGGAGATTCCTTAGAAACTTGGAATGGAACCATCATTTGACCCAGCTGTCCCACTCCTCAGTCTATACCCAGAAGACTTAAAAAAAGGCACACTACAGTGCTGCAGCCACTTCAATGTTTATAGCAACTCAATTCACAATAGCTGAACTGTGGAACGAACCTAGATGACCTTCAATAGATGAATGGATAAAGAAACTGTGGTATATATACACAATGGAATATTACTTAGCAATAAAAGAGAATAAAATTATGGCATTTGCAGGTAAATGGATGGAGTTGGAGAATATCATGCTAAGTGAAGTAAGCTAATCTCAGAAAACCAAATGCCGAATGTACTCATTGATAAGTGGATGCTGATTCATAATGTGGGGAAGGACACGGGAACAATGGAGGAACTCTGTTCACAGGGGTATAAAGGGGGAGGGGGCATGGGGACAGTAAAGGTGGTGGAATATGATGGTCATCATAGCCCTAACTTTATGTATGACTGCATGTGTGTTGTGATTCTATATAACTTACAACCAGAGAAATGAAATGTTATCCTCCATCTGTGTACAGTGAATTAAACTGCACTCTGATATCATGTAAACTTAAACAGAACAAATAAATAAATTAAATATGAGAAAAAGAAAGAAAAAAAGAAAAACCTATATGGAAAAAAAAAGAAAGGAAAAAAAAGATATAAACCAGCCTAGGTGTCCTTCAGCAGATGAATGGATAAAGAAAATGTGGTATATATACACAATGGAATATTACTCAGCCATACAAAAAGAATGACTTTATGACTTTTGCTGGTGAATGGATGGAACTGGAGCCTATCATGCTAAGTGAAATAAGCAAATTCAAAAAAACCAAAGGCGGGATGTTCTTTCTGTTATGCAGATGCTAACACACAATAAGGGTGGGGAGAATAGAAATTCATTGGATTAGTCAAAGGGGAATAAAGGGAAGGGGGAGGACGGGAATAGGAAAGACATTAGAAATAATCAGACCTAACTTTCCTATGTTTTTATGTTAATAAAAGACCAGAGAAAGTCCACATTATGTACAAGCACAAGAATGGGAAGTTATACTCCGTGTATGTATGAGGAGTCAAAGTACACTCTACTGTCAAGTATATCCAGAAAGAACAAATAAACACAGTTCCAGAAACTTAATAAAAACCACAACCTCCTTCTGGAGCAGTGATTTCCATTTATGTGTCTATTCATTCCTCAGTCGACTGACAGTACCTGAGTGCCCAGTTCCTGCGTCCTGGGACGTGCTGAGGACCCACCTTGGTATCCCTGTGGCACATGCTCTAGCGAGGACCAAGGGGATGGATGGGCTAAAGAAGGGGGTGAGCCAGGGGCAGACGGGGGCAGGCTGGCCAGAGGGCCCAAGTTTCACCAAGGCCAAGTGCTTCCGAAGATAGTCCAGGGACGTTTCAGTGTCATAACCATCAAAATTATGAATTATTTAAAGTGGAAATCCTGAGTTAACAGCTAAATGTTAAAACATTTTCATACACCTAGAATCAATATAATATATGATAAAAAGCTAATAAAGCAATACTTCTTTTCAAGTTTAAGTTTCTCATATATATATATATATATATATATATATATATATATATATATTTTTTTTTTTTTTTTTTTTTTTGGTACCAGGGATTGAACTCAAGGGCTCTTAACCACTGGGCCTCATCCCCAGCCCGTTTTTGTATTTTATTTAGAGGCAGGGTCTTGCTGAGCTGCTTAGGGCCTCACCAAGTTGCTGAGGCTGGCTTTGAACTTGCAATCGTCCTGTCTCAGCCTCCCGAGTTGCTGGGATTACAGGCGTGCACCACTGCACCTGGCTAAGTTTTATATATTCTGTTTAAAATGTGCCACAACCTGAAGAAAGCCTTCAAAATTGTTCAAAGGCAACAGTGACCATGACTGAACTCCAGAGACCGAATGGAGTAGGTGGGGTTATGAATGCCGAGGTGGTGACTGAAAGAGGGTGCGGTAGCCTGGGACCCGGCCCACCATGTCAGCACCCAGCTGGTCTAATGTCCTTTAAAAGCCCTCTGGCTGAGGTGACAATGCTGATGGACTTTTATTCGTTTATTTATATGCGGTGCTAAGAATTCAACCCAGCACCTCACACATGCCGGCAAGTGCCTGCCACTGAGCCCCAGCCCACATTCTGCCACTTTTTGCTGAACTCTGCGATCCACTTGCAGTCAGTGACCGCCACGTCGGCTTTATTCTGCAGATGGAGGAGTGAGTCGCCTCACTCACCGTGGCCGATGGGCAGGGAGATCTTCCAGGTGCAGTCCAGGTTGTTGGGGTAGGAGCCGGGGAAGCCGGGGCTCAGGATCACCCCGCCCAGGCTGGTCAGCGTGCCTCCGCAGGTTGCTGTGAAGGGGACAACAGCCATGAGTCTCAGGGAAAGCCCTCCCCAGGGTGTCGCACCCCACAGCTCTGCTCCACCTGCTTGCCTGGACAGCCACCTGCAGAGCTGGAGCCACCCGACTCCCCCGGGCACGCAGCGCTGGCCTCAGCAGCTTGGGCTCAGCTCCCTGTGCGACGCGCCCTGTTGAGAACCAAGACTGTCTTTCAGAACACGTGCTGGCACTCAGGGGCTCTCGTGAAGGCCACCCCCTCGGTGGGGTGCTTGTCAGCAGGGTGGCTGTGGCTCCTCAGCTGCCACTCGGGTAGGAGGGCTTTAGCCACTGTGTATGGAGGCTGTGTGGGACCTGCTGTGCCGGGACAAAGGACCGCCCCACCGCAGCCCCACCAGCCCTCAGCACCGCCCTGACTCCCCATCTTTCAGACCAGGAAGCCGAGCCTCAGAGAGTCGGGACAGGCCTCCAGTTCCAGCAGCCCAACAAGGGTGCTCCAGCCCTGCCTGGTCCCAGGACCCAGCGGGCACCAGCACCATGGCCCTCAGACTTCCCCGGGGTTTGTGAATGTAGCTCATGGCCACCACTCTCCCCACGAAGTCCCGCGTCTGTGACGGATGCCACAGGTGTGTGCATTCGGCCTTGTCCTGCTTGCTCGTGGGCTAGACCACCCGTGTGGGGCTGGCCTGCATGCAGCACGACTGACTTCCCAACAAACACGCCGTGAAGGTGAGCACTAGAGACTGGCACTTGGCCGCTGGTGACCCGTGAAGTGGCAGTCTCGTGTATTTCAAACTAAAACGCACAGGCCACATGACACAGCCTTCCTATTCTAGCACTGTTCAATGACGCCTGCTCCGGAAGCCCCGTGGGCCTGAAGGGGCCTTGTGTTTGACCATCCAGGTGAGAAGACCTTTCAAGAGGACAGATCCCATGTGAGGAAACAGGTAGAAGGAGGCCTCTGGCGTCTGGTAACTGCTCAAGACAGGGCGCCTTGTCCAGGATTCCAAACACTTGGTAAGTTAAGACGCCCAAGGTGGCTTTGTGGTATGAGTCATGACTCCTGAGCTGACCTGGGGACGCCACCCCCATGGATAGTGCTCAGGCAACTCCCAGGGCAGCGTCTGCAGCCTGAGTCTGTGGGCTCCGCTGAGAGTGCTTCAGGGGACAGCATCCCTCCCCTGAGTGCCGCCCCAGGGCTGGGAGAGTAAACATGTGCCCAGCGACGGGGCAGACATACGTGAAAAGTGACATGCTGATGACATCATCAGGAAAGCAAGTGCTAATAGGGCGACATTTCTTGAAAGACACTTGATTTCAAGCATGAGGAAAATAAAGATTGGGAATCGTAGAAGACAAGGACATCTCGAGCTGAGGAGGGACAGGGCCTGAGGTGAGCCTCTGCTCAGAGCCCGAGCTATGAGCGTCACTCTGAGCACCGAGGACTGTGGAGCCCAGGTCAGGTGGGACCCCGAGGCTGGGGCTATCTCCTGCTGAGCACAAAGTGATGCCTAGGTACCGAATAGAGCCTCCAGAGTGTGGCCAGCCCCTGCTTCCTGACATGTAGGAGCTCCACCACGGAACCCATGCTGGCGCATGCTGGCTCAGCGGCACGGTTCAGCTGCAGTCTGTTTCTTGGCCTCCCTGTCACCTTTGGTGACAACCTCCTGCCTGATCTGAGCAGCCCCTCTCCATGTCTGACCCTTGCTTGTGGGTAGCACATTTAGAGTCATTATGGAATATGGTGTTCCTAAAGGACTGGGTGTTTATTTTTATGGACTAGAGAGGGATCCATGCATCTCATTCACAGTGGGCTCCTGTTGTCTTGGTATTAATGGCACAGGCCATGCCCTGAAGACCCCATGATGCAGGAAGTCTCCAGCACTATCCTGGTGCCAACAGCAGCTCAGCTGCGGGCCCTACAGACTGCCTGCCCCGCCTGGGGCTTGTCGTGATACCCAGTAGGGTCAGAGTTGGCTGAGCTCCAGAACAGCGCTGAGGCTTCCAAGCCGAGGATGGTCTATCCGCAGTACCTTAAGGAGCATCAGGATGATACGGTACTAGCAGGGAGATTCCCAGGAGCTGGTAAGCAAAACATGACCTCTCCACAGACTTTGACCCTAACCTTCTAGAGTGTGTATTGACCTTAAACTAACGGCTGCAAGCCCCTTGGATCTCTCAGGTTTATCTTGGAGGCTCATCATGGGTCATGTTGACTTTTTAATGCAAACCTATTCTCTGTACCTTGTAGAGAATTACAGAAGCTGCTATGACTTCACTATTGGCTAATATAGAAGTTACACAAAATAAACGACGTGCCCATTACATTTGCTAATGTAAGTTAACCACGCAAATAAAACACTTGCTGGCCTAATACAGGGTTGCCACAGTGGTTTCTTGTTCGACTGAATGCCTGCTGGGGATTGATTTAATTTTAAAGTTTAAAGTATTGCAATTGGCATGTGTAAGGAAAACGCTTCATGTAAAAACAGGCAGGAGACCCAGGTCGCGTGGGAGGAGACGGATCTCTCTCGCCAGCCTCTGGCTGCTCCCTCCAATCGAGCGGTTCATTGCGATGCAGGGAGGTGAGGCTGCACAGCACCCGTGTTGGTGAGCGCCTGACCTCACCCGTGGGGATCACCTCCTCGTGCCAGTGCAGTCCTGGGCACACGAGCCTGGACAGTGAGCACCTGCGGCAGAGGACAGCCTCGCACTGCAGCCTCCAGAGCTGCTTGCATCAGTCAGCACAGAGGGGCCTGTTCTCCCAAGTACCTCTGGCCAGATGGGGCCTGCGAGTGTCTGGAGGTAACAGGCTCTGAGTGTGGCACACATTCTGAGCAGCGCTGAGGGACCCAGAGGGCCAGGGCAGGAGACCACAAGAGAGCATCCGCCAGCCGGCCCCACGGCTCCCTTGGGAGCTGGAGTCCTGCAAGGCCTCCCAGGTGCTGAAGACAGTGACGGGTGCGGCATGGCTCTGTCCCCTGTGGTGAGGGGAGGTCAGATGGTGATGTCATGTCAGCTCCATGGCAAGAGGCAGGCCGCATGCCTGCAGGCGGTGGCTGGAGAGGGCCACTAGGCAGGTGCTGGTGGGAGCCTGTATGTGTAGAGGTGAGGGGATTCTGACAGGACGCTCCCCTCCAGAATTTCGGGGTGTGCTGGATCCCCAATACTGCCTTGGTGCAGTCAGTGGAAAAACCAGAAGTAATTAAAAAAAAATTATGAGGAACAAAATGAAAATGTTTTAAATAAAGACAGGGTCAGGGCTGCTCATTTCTCTTTGCCCTGGGCTCTACCATGGCAGGCACTGCCGTGAACCCGGAGGAGGTCAGGAGGGAAGGCAGAGGCTGCCAGGGGCCTGAGTGAGGCAGCGCTCCCTGGGGCAGAGGGAAGGACAGGGCGGCTGGGCCCGGGGTGACTGCCCATGGGGGTGGGAGCTCCCGCGCAGGCCTGCAAGCTGCAGGGGAGCTGAGGGGTCTCACTCGGGCAGGTTTGGATGTGCGCACGTCAGGATGTGCGCACGTCAGCATGCGCTAGAAGCTGACGGGCCTCGGGGCACCAGTTCTTGCTCCTCAAACAGAGCCTGGAGAGTTTCTCCCCACAGAGGCACCAGAGTCCCCAGGGCTCACGAGCTTGTCTACACCGTCGTCACTGAGCTGTTCCTGACGTGAAGTAAGAGCATTCTAACCTCAAATCACTTATGTGTCAGTGAATTTTGTGTCTGGAAATTTGGCTTTCCTGGGATCAAAGGCCTCTACAGAGAACCGCTCAGACTTTCTCAACAGCTACATTCTTCATCCTCATACATTAAAGAAACAAGTTAATACGAATTAAATTTGACAGATGCCTTGAGCTGGGAATCCTGCATCCCATCCCCGTAGCCTGGCCCAAAGGCCAGCCCCGGTGCCAGGGGAGCAGGTGTGCCTCCAATTCTGCTAAGTGTCCAGTGCATTAGGCCACGATCACCATGTGAAGCGCAGCCCGTGAGCCCCGGAGTGGAGGGGGCAGGCACGTGCCGGGGGTTTCAGAAGGGCGGCCTACCTATGCACAGCGGGGAGGGGTAGTTCCACCGACGAACAGTTCCTGGCATACAAGAAATGTGGGAACGGCCCTGTTGAAAGAAGAGGAGACAAATCTCATATGACCAACGCCAGCGTACATGAGGATGAAAGGTCTCTGGGACACCTGGGCTTTCCTTGCGTACTTTTGTTTCAATTATAAATGGGAAAAATCAGAAATCACAAAACCTCTAGATAGGGGTGGATCAGCAATGAATGGAGTGTGTTGAGTCAATGCAGGAGTCCACGGTCATGCCCTTCTTTCCCCCGAGAGCGACGTCTTGTAATGTCCTTTCAAAAGGTGATATTTTGGGCTGGGGCTGGGGCTCAGTGGTGGAGCGCTTGTCCAGCATGTGTGAGGCACTGGGATCGCTCCTCAGCACCACATAAAAAAAAATTAAAAAAAGGTATTGTGTCCATCTACAACTAAAAAAAATATTTTAAAAAAGGGTGATTTCCTTTTCAGCTCTTTCAGGATGTTTGAAGATTAGCTGAAGTGGGCAAATCAGGTCTTTTTAATCATTATTATTATTATTATTTTTGGTATTGGAGATTGAACTCAGGGGTACTCAACCACTGAGCCCCATCCCCAGCCCTATTTTGTGTTTTATGTAGAGACAGGGTCTCACTGAGTTGCTTAGTGCCTCTTCGTTGCTGAAGCTGGCTTTGAACTCGCGATCTTCCTGTCTCAGCCTCCCAAAGTGCTGGGATTACAGGCTTGCACCACCGTGCCCTGCTAATTATTATTATTTTTTTATCATCATTATTTCTTGCTTCTGCTTCGAGAGGCTGGAAGGCACTGGGCAAATCCAGAGTTGACCAGGAGGCAGAAGAGCGGGTAATGCTCTGGCTGCTCATGCCCAGGTGACCTCTGGTCACCTCGTTAGCTTCAGTGGCCCCCGTGAGTGTGGTGGAGGTGACTGCACACTGATCTTTAATTCATGTCGGGTAGTCCCCACCACACCAGGAGCACAGGAGCAGGAGTCACTGGTGCAGTCACCCACCCGAGCCCACCCCGAGCAGGAAACCCTTTGTACTCCGTTCCCCATGACGCTTACTTCCTCCTGTTTCCTGGTGTTAAAGGAAGTAGTTCCAGTAGCGGAACACATGGCTGTTTTCAAAGAAGGCGTTCTGGGCAGTATTTTTGCTGCTGATGCTCATGTTCTGTTTATTCATTTTGGGAGCCATTAAATTACTTTAAATAAGTCGTATCCTAAAACATGGGTAAACATAGAGGGCTGAAGCCTTTAAGGGCATTTATTGAAGAGGAGCCATAACACAGTCATGTGGTACCAGTCCAGGTCACAGTCCGCTACTGATTTTGGGATAAACATTTCAAATGAGAAGTCTGTACTGAAATTTTTGGAATGGATCAAAAATAAGACCATTTTCACGTATTAATTCACTGGTTTTTATCCAGATTATTTAGAAGAACACTAAAGCAAGCCTACAGAGGCAGCGATCCAAACCCTCTCAGTATTCAGGATTTGCTGTCAGTGAGTGACGTCGCCGACCTTTGTGCCATGCCCTGGATCTCTCGCTGGGTGCACAAATTAGAGACAGCTTGTGAGAACCCCAGAAAGAACAATGCTTTTCATAATAGCATGTAATTTATGCACGGTGTTACTCCAAATATATAGCTGTGATGGTAAAATGATGTTGTGATTTTTTTAAAAAATCCAGAATCTACAGCTTTTACTCATATGAATGACAATAGCTTGCAGATTCCGTGCTCCATGCTGTTTGTGATGAAGAGGAAAACAGCTTAGTTTGCATTTGAAAAGCAGAGCTAATAAGCAGCCTGGCTGTGTGTCCACAGGCCTGTGTGTCCAGCAGCATATTAATCAACACATTGTGAGAAAGCCCTGTCATGAAGAGGTCTGTTCTCCCAGGGCCATGAAACACCCCTGGAGAAAGAACGCTGGCAAGCCGGCAGGCCCGCCCTCAACACGCAGAGTGAAGGTGAGCAGCCACGGGCCAGCGAGCACTCAAGTGTGGGATTTCAGGGAGAACAGGGAGCAGGGATGTTTACATCGTACCAGTCGATTATACACAGTCCACAAAAAGGCACAAAAATGGCCTGTGGTGTAGACGAAGGTGCCTCTCTAATGAGACAAGACCAATGGCACCCATTGTCACACGTGTGCTGGAAGCTTGTCTCCAGGAGCCAGCCTGCACAGCCCTCCCAAGCACGGTGAAGGGCATGCAGGGAGCTGATCTCCAGTGGGCTGCACCCAGTGTCCCCTGCAGACACTGGGCTGCTCCATTTGCAGTCAGAGCAGTGAGTGCAGAGTCCTGCAGAAGAGAGCCGGGCTTGCTTTCATGACGGGAACTCTGCCCGCAGGTGTGTGCGCGAGACAGCAGCAGCAGCTCCCATGCGCCAATGCAGCGGGGCACATTTACGTGCATGTCCTCCACCCTGCCCCTGGGCTCGCCACATCCAGGCCCATGGGTCCTAACCTGAGGTCTTGGCGGAAACCAGTCCCAGTGACACATGCCACCTGCGCTGGTGCTTGCTCCCTGCTGCCCCCTGACTGCAGTGCACAGGCCAATGTCCCAGTGTACGTGCAGAAGCTGAATGCCACACAGCAGCGTCCAGTCGCGCTGCGTTGCCCCCACCCTCCCCGATGCTCACTCAGGCTGCTTTGTCAAAGTGAGGTGCGAAACATGGCTAACAGAAATGTCCTTGAAAAGCCTTCAGTGTCACTGTTACAATAAACCCACAGCAAAAGTACTCTACAATCTGAATTAATGGGAAAGCAGGAATGTCACTAGGCTTAGCTACGTCTCCTGGACTTGGGGACACACATGTCAATGATCAATGTTCACTGCTAGCAGGGAGGATTATGTAAGAGCCATGCAAAGTGACAGACCTTATTGGGGAGTAAGTCTACCAAAGGTTAAAACAGAAAATAGATAATAGAAAACTGACTAGTCTTCCTATGAATTTACACAATGTTCATTAGAAACATTTCACAAAAATTTTTATATAAAAGCTATAAAAGTTCACAGCCAAACCTCTACTTGTTCTCTCTTTCTCAAACATTATCTAAGTTCATTGAGTGTCTCAATCCCCTGCACAAAGCTGGTATCTAATGGCAGCTCACTGAGCTCAGCAGTGGGGACGAGGCTGCAGAGGGGCCGGCACAGGCTTGGCACCAGCCCGGCAGCTGCAGCCAGGAAGGACTGTCAGCATACTGTGACATTGCTTTGCTCCATAGACTTTGCACAGTTCCTAGAAGAACATATATTTTGAAATTTTAAAAAAATGTGAAAAATTAAAAGCTCTGTCATACTGATGCTATTTCCAATGAGAACAAGGATTTCCAACATCCATGGCTTAATGCTTGGTTTCATTAGGTGCATTCACAAACCGAGAAAAATGACTAAATTAACTCTCTGGGTACAAATCCAGGGCTTCGGTGTCAACTGAGCAGTCTAAGGATTACCATGCTGACCCTCTGTATCACGAAGACTCGAAGAAAGCTACCTGCAAGGTGTACCTGGGACCCTCTGTATCACGAAGACTCGAAGAAAGCTACCTGCAAGGTGTACCCGGGCTCGCACTGGAAGGAGAGCACGTCATTCACCAGGTACCGGTCTCCTATCCTGATGCCGTTGCTGGGGAGCGCTGGCTCTTGGCACGCAGCAAGACCCACAGCTGCAGAAACACAGGGACAAGAAGTAGGTGATTTAAGTACTTTCCTACTACCTGGAGAAGAAGGGCTGTTTTTCTATTGCTCTCCTCCTGTAAGAATAAACAAAAGCTCCAATTCTTTTTCTGATTGTTCAACCAAAAAGATTTCAAGTAACGGAGTCAGAATTGCGAGCTAACTCTTAAACATCACTTTACTTCATTTCTACCCTGTGGAATCACTTTTTTGTTAATAAATCAAGCACAAAACACCCCACTTCTAACATACACACAACTTAAAGCATTGTGTCCTTAGGAAATGATGACCCTGTCACATGCCAACCCATGGCCTCACTCTCTGTCTTGTGTTTCTCACACATGTATAAGGGCCCTTATGCAAACACTGAAGTGTGAATCTGGGAATTCTCTCTCCTCCAGGAAAAGACTCGCAGAGGACAAGTGCCTTATGTTCACCTCTCTACCTTCAGTTTTCTCTTTCTCTCTTGTCTTTTAGAAATCTCCTGGAGGGTCTGTTCTTAGGTAGACAGGACCACTATTTATATCCCTCGGGCTGTGATCTGACCCTAACCCTAGACCAGAATTTTCTTAATTTAAGATCTCACAGATTCAAAAAGAAATGCACCATATAGTATTGGAATTGAGCCTGTAATAGCCGATAAATTCACTCTCAGTATTGTTTAGCATGGGTGCTTTCTCCCATTCAAAAAATTATTATGAGAATAAAAAATACATAGGTGTGAATATTACAGAATGAAATTGCAATTTGATTGGTGAAAGGGTTAAAATTTTCAGTTATAATATGAACACGTTTTGAGGATCTTTTTTTTTTAAATATATGTTTTTTTTTTTTCTTTTTAGTTATAGATGAACACAATCCCTTTATTTATTTTATGTGGTGCTGAGGATCGAACCCAGTGCCTCACACATGCGAGGCAAGCGCTCAACCGCTGAGCCACAAGCCCAGCCCGGTTTCGAGGATCTTCAGTGCGCAGCTTGGATCATGGTGGAGGTGTTACTTGCTGGTGGCCAATACCGTGTTCCACTTCCAGTGTGTCCTCGAGGAACGGGAGTGAGGTCTCTCCAGATGCGCCCCTTGCCGTCCTTCCTGTGCCCTTGGGTTCATGCTTTGGCTGTGGGTCTTAACAGGAGCACACTGGCTAATCCACGGGGCTCTGAGGAAGGCAGCTGGGTGGGGTGGCTGGTGAGACTGCGGCCAGTTCAGGGGCAAATGCCAGGAGGAAATGGGGAAGCGGAGCCGCAGGGGCAGCTGCTCACGGTGCCCTGGGGTCTTCAGCCCTCAGGTAAAGTCCGCGCACGCTCGGAGATGAAGCGAAGAGGGGCTGCGCGGGGAGCGGCGGCAGGCGTGGCCCCGGTGCCTCCACGCGCGGCCTCCACGTGCGGCCTCCACGCTCGCAGAGGGCTGGGTCCGCTCCAGAGCCTAGACGGGCAGCGCCTGGGCACAACACAAGGGGCAGCGTGGGTGCTGCGCTGCCTCTCGGCAGCCACGGCAAAGGCAGGGCTCCGATCCCCTTCCCGGCCTCAGGGCCCCGCAGCCGGCCGCCTGCATCCCGCACCACACCAGGCCAGTCCGGGCTGGCCGAGCGCAGGCCGATTAACCCGGGCTCTTCCGCCGCCATAAGCTGACCAGACCAGAGCTGCAAGCCAACGGATCCCCCGCAGATCAGGGTCACCCTCCCATCCCCCGAGGACCAAGAGCAGCTGCAAGTGTCCTCGCCTCCCCTGGGCTGGCCACCTGAGGACTCTGGGCTGTTGAGCTGGGCCGTCCATGGCCTAGCTGAACAATTAAAGCCCCAAGACCTGGTGATCCCACGCGGGATGAGTGGGCAGGGGTCTGAGGAGCTTTCCTAAGGGACACAGAGGTCTCCAGAAATGGCTGTTCTTTTAAAGGCATTCAGCGCCCTTTGCTTTTAGCAGCACTGTGTTTCTAGTTAGATTGCAGAATACTAAAAGTCTCACTTAGGGTGACATCACATCTTCACCACTTGGGATACTTCAGATATACACCAAACAGGACAGAGAATAAGGAAGACCAATAATACAGAAATGTTCAAAATGATGGGAAAAATAACAGTTCAATATTAAATTCCAGCTACTAGATTCCATCCCTTTACACACGACATACTGTGTGTGTACCTACTTACTATGTTTGTTCTATATGAAACAATAATGCATATTGATGTATATGCAGTCATTGTACACTAACTTATTTTCATTCTCTCCTTCCTTAAATTTTATATCTAAATTTAATTCATCTTCTGAAAAAATAGCTTATCCGTATGTCTATCCCCACAGGAATTACACTACATTTTTTGAATAAAATAAAAATAAACCATATTAGTCAGGGTGTATTGCAGAGCGGCTCAGGAAACAGACACGGAGGCCAAGATATTTGAAACGTGGAAGGAACTATCATCCTTGCTTCCTGCTCCAGAGTCACTACGTGCCCTGTAGGTGTTAGAACTAAGACTGCAAAGAGCTAGTATTTGTAGGAAAGTTGTTTAGCAATGTCATTTAACTTGTTATTACTTAATTCAGAAAGCGAGTGGAAGATGGGCAAGGATGCGGCAGAGCCCACACGTCCTCCTTCTCTGGTAAAGAGCAACGGTCGGCCGCGGCCCTGAGAGCCTCCAGTCTCCACAGGCCATCCTGCCATGGGCAAACGTGGGCAGATTCACAGTCCCTGGTGAAGCTGTGGCAGGCGCAGGGACAGAAAGCAGCTGGCCTTGGAAAGCAAGACCGAGGCAGCAGAGTGAAGTCCAGTAAGACAGGGCCCAGGACCAGCCCCTGCTCCACAGCAAGGGCACAAACCCAGGGCAGAGCGAGGGCAGCCATGCGCACTGTGGACCCAGGCAGAGAATCAGGAAGGGTGGAGGTAAGGCAACCGCCAGAGGGACAAGCGGAGCTGGGCAGAGGACAGCTGGCAGAGAGGAGGGCCGGGCAGTCTGCGATCCGCCACTCAAAATGTGCAGGGAAGGTGGCATGACAGGCAGGCGCAGGCAGGGCACGACGGCCAACTGGAGGCAGGCAAGTGCACGTCCTGCTCGCACACGTGACCCTTTGAAAAGCCTGAAGAGTGTTCTTTAACGACCTCCCTTTTGTGTTGCTTTCAGGAAGGGTGACATTGCAGAGGTGTCTCACGCTGGACTGTGTGCAGCAGAGCCGCATAGTGACAGCGAAACCCTGCGCGGTCCTCTGAAGGCATTTACGTAGTCACCAGCACAAACACAGAGGCATGCACTAACACAGCGCTCCTGGGAAGACCAGGGGAAAGCCAAGACACCTCGCTCACCAGGCGGTCCTCACCAAGGTCTCAGGAGCAGACAGCTGGGAAGGGCCAGCTGTCCCGTAATCAGCAAGGGTTCTGAGGGGACGATGCAGGGTGTAGGTCTGTGAAGTCACAGAGCCTGCGTCTTCACGTCTGACATGACAGAGACTGCGTGCAGGAAAGCAACCTTCCTTTAGATGGTGGATCACAACTGCCTGATGCCGCGTCTCCAGGTGCCCAGACAGTGTGGGGAGGCAGCCTGAAGGGGACCCTCACGGGATCTGAGGTTGCAGCCTCTGCTAGGAGAGCAGCAGGACCCAGTGGGCAGGTGCCCGTGCACCATAGTGTTCTACAAATCCTTGTCCCTAGACATGTTTTCTACTTATTTCTGATGTTAAAACTTGGGCATTTTAAATGTAGTGATACACAAACTTGCATTTAAATTTAGAATGTAGCAAAAGAAGTTTTTAAACACCATGAATCCAGCCCATGAAAGCAAAAAATATGAAACAAAGTCATTAAAAAGATGAGTGTCCTAATTTGACCAAAAATATAGTTTAATGGCTTGACCTACCACTGATCATAAAATGTGAAAGTTGTGGCTCAGAATATAACAATAAGTCTCATCAGCTCTCTGGAATTTATTGTAGCCATTATTCTAATCCCATTAGGCAAAATTCAGAGAATGGTTCACTTAAATCTTGCAAATGAAAATGATTTGGAAAAACATGATAAACATGCAATTTTTACCAGATCCTTAGCGCAGGATAAACAAGACCTTTCTAGAAATTAAGTATCAAAGTAACTCTTGGTGATTT
Source organism: Geosciurus inauris (assembly GCA_004024805.1). NCBI lineage: Eukaryota > Metazoa > Chordata > Mammalia > Rodentia > Sciuridae > Geosciurus > Geosciurus inauris. The sequence continues at coordinate 17,254 of PVHX01011436.1, read as the reverse complement.
TTCTCAGCAAACCATTGTCCTCCTTTCTACTAAAGTTTTTAAAGTTCACACATTAAAAACAATATGCCAGCCAGGCATGGTGGCACATGCCTGTCATCTCAATGCTGAGACAGGAGAATTCCAAGTTCCAGGACATCCTCAGCAATTAAGCAAAGCCCTCAGCAACTTGGTGAGATCCTGTCTAAAAACAAAAAACCCAAAACCCCCAAGCAACAACAACTGAAACTCAATATGCTGTTCTGACCAGAGAGCTCAAAACTATAAATGTAATTACCAAAGGAAAGCGGGACCAAGCAGAGTCGGTGCTGGAGTGTTTGGCAGAAGCAAAGAAGTCAAAACACATATGTGCACACACACACGTGCAACGGCTCACACGTACATATTCAGTACACAGGTCTATCATCATATCACCACCTGAAATGCACAAGGTTCTTCTTTAATCTAGAAAGGAAAACGCATTGCTGACCATGTTCTTTATTGTAACCACAGCTGGTCTTTGACTTAAATGGCTCAATTTCAGACCTTCTGACTTTAAGGTGGTGTGAAAGCTATATACATTCCGTGAAAACTGGGCTTGAATTTTTGATTTTGATCTTTTCCTGTGCTGATGATGTGGAGTAAGGTCATGTGCTGCCATGGGGACAGGGCAGGCAGCCTCAGTTTCCAGCTAGCTGCACACTCCCGAGGGTGGATGGCTGGCCAGCCACAGGGCCATGCTGCTGAGCTATGAAGCTGCCCAGGTCAGGTGCATCACCTGCATTTGTGATTTAAATGCTCTCAACCCATGAAGGGCTTCTTGGCCACTGTCCCAGTGTCCACTGTAAGCAGATGAGTGCCTGTAATGAGGGAACCATTCTTTTGCAGAAAAGAAGTAGACAGCAATTCCTCTTTCTTTAGATACACATAGGGCAGTACACCCAAGACAGAGTGCTGCTGATAAATTCCACACACGCATGATGTAGAGATTGGATTAAGGTTTAGACTGTGCGGGAAGATAAGAGAGGAATCATGTGTCACTGAGGAAGACCCCGTGAGTTTGACAGAGGACATGCCTGAATCACAGAGACACACACATAAATGTGTCACCCTGTATACTGACTTTTATACCACGGTGTTTAATGTGTCAAAAATCTCCATTACAACACAAATATTCTTTTTTCTTTTTCTTTTTTGGTACTGGAGATGGAACTCAGGGGCACTCAACCACTGAGCCACATCCCCAGCCCTATTTTGTGTTTTGTGTAGAGACAGGGTCTCACTGAGTTGCTTAGCACCTCGCCATTGCTGAAGCTGGCTTTGAACTCACGATTCTCCTGTCTCAGCCTCCCAGAGTGCTGGGATTACAGGTGTGCGCCACTGTGCCTGGCTCAACACAGATTCTCTAAGTAGAAAATTTACTGATAAATATGATCATAACAGAAGAGAAAAAAACTACTGTTTTATTTGTTGCCTCTGAGGTTTAGAGTATGCGGCATGTGGGATTGTCTTGTTTACAAACTGTTGGCAGGTCCAACACACATGATAAATACTACTTCTGTCTCTTCCGTTTGTTAGACGAGAGGGTCTCTTCAAAACACAGGGACTGTGTCAGGGAGGCAATAAAATGCATTTGGAGGAAGTTGAGTATTTACTGGGTCCCTCTGCGGATTCATGAGCTAGATGAGGATTTTAATGGCACAGCGTAACCTGTGGTGAGGAGTCCTCCTCCACTTCACGAACCCAGGTTTGCAGAACCCAGGTTGTGCTCCTCTGAGCACAAGAGGAGGGTGGTCTGGGCGGCACCCTGTAATCGCATGTGGAGGCCTGTGCTGCAGAGCACCTGAGAAGCCTGATTCAGTCCAGGTCCTGTGGTCATGGAGGGACGGCAGGGACCTCATCCAAGGCCGCAGCCCAGGCACGGCATCTGCACATCCAGGTCTTCCGACTCGCCGTCGGTGGTATTTGCCCCCACGGCGCAACAGCATAGCCCTGGCCATACCCGGAGAGCCAGTGCGGGACCATTGGTCTGCTCAGTTTCCCTAACTAGACCAGAGCCCCCAATACGACAGGCGCAGCTTATTCTCTTCTTCTAGTGCCGTGCACTGAATGTCTGTGTCCCTCCAAAAGCCACGTGTCAAAATTCCTATACCCGATGTGATGATGGCACTTGGAAGTGCCACCTTTGCAGAGGGGGGCACAGATGGCACCATGGTGTGGGGCGAATCCTCATGATGGATCGGTCATGCTACAAGGGGAGGAGAGAGGTCGCCTGCCCCCACATGGACCTCAGGAACGGTCACCTGAGGGCACCACAAGGAATCTGCCAGTAAAACCCAGGAAGCAAAACCTCAGCAGGTACATGATCTGCTGACACCTTGGCCTTGGACTTCAGTCCCCAGGGCTGTGACAACCAACACCCGCTATTTAAGCTGCCTGTTCGGGGTGCATGATACATTAGTCAAGGAGAACAGGGTGTGCACCTGAAGGCAGTATGGAATAAGATGATTAACAATGGATAAAAAGATGATAAATTTGGTTAGAAGGATCTCAATCAGTAGCTAAAAAACTATTTTGACTTCCAAATAATGTGCTCTAATATTTTTTTATTAACACAAAATTACTGTGATTTTTTTTTAAACTATGCTTGTACTGAACCCAGTCCTGTTCTGCCACTGAGCTAATCGTCCTTTTTATTTTTTATTTTGGGACAGGGTCTCTTAGAGTTGCCCAGGTGGCCTTGAACTTGTGATCCTTATGCTTCTGACTCAGCCTCCTAGGTCACTGGGATTAGAGCCGTGTACCACGGTGGCAAGAAAAATAAGTCACTCTTTAGCAACACACAGCACCGTAATAAATACAGATGAACAGAGGGCATTCTGCAAAGGAATGCTGCTGGACACACCCTTCAACTGCGGTGCACAGTGACGTTCTGTTCCACATGGGGAGACAGTGCTGATGTATATGTGCATGGTAGTTGTTATGTTTTTATGAGCAGGGGTGAATACTGGAGTGGTTGTGTCATTATCTTGGCCATAGGCCTATTTATTACAAATTCCAGTGGCTCGTTTCACTTAAAATTTATAGGGAGACATATGGTTTAGAAAACTAAGATCATTAGATTTAGTGAGGATTTTCAAATGTCAAACATTATACTTGAACTTTTCCTCAATTACAAAAAAATAAATCTGACCATGCATGCATTTATTGTAGTTTCTAGGGTTTCTGAATAAAAGATCCGTTATGTGTTCAAAATGATGACAAAGGTGTGGTTTTTTTGAAGTGCTTTTAGGTGTTTTAATTTGTGTATCCTATGTATTAATGGGAAAAATACCAAATAAACAGAAGACATTTAACACATGTAACTGAATGTACCTGTTTTTTTTTTGGTACCGGGGATTGAACTCAGGGGCACTCAACCACTGAGCCACATCCCCAGCCCTATTTTGTGTTTTATGTGGAGACAGGGTCTCACTGAGTTGCTTAGCACCTCGCCATTGCTGAGGCTGGCTTTGAACTCGCGATTCTCCTGTCTCAGCTTCCCAAGGTGCTGGGATTACAGGCGTGAGCCACCATACCTGGCTTAAATGTATTTTTCATGAAACTTTTATATTTAAGCATTTTTGTTTTATAAAACTAAGCAAATATTAAACATTTGGACTTAATACTCAAGAGGTCCAATGATCAGATAAACTGAATAAAATTTGTGGAAATAAAGTCTTTTTAGTACAGTTCATCCATAATTCTAATATATTTTCTTTGTTTTAAATGTTCTACAACTGGATTTAACAGGCAATGTGTCACAGTCCAAATCTAGACATGCCTGTTTATGTCTGTGCTATCTGTAGATAGACTAATGTGTGTGTTCTTACATTTTCAAACATCCATATTGTCAGAAGCCTATATACATGAGAAATATTCATATCGAAAATGTGAAATATAACACACTGGATTCCAACAGTATTTAAGCATATGTTGATGAGCATAATTTCAAAAATTTAGCTGTATATCCAAAACAAAAAATACAATTGTGTACAAACATCCATGCCAAGCATATTCTGTTAACCAATTAAGAAACTGATAGCACAACCATGAAAAAAATATATATATACACATACATAAACACATTCACACACACATATATGTATGAATTCTTTGCTATTTGCTATAATATCAACTTATTTGCCTAGCTTTTCAACTATTTAGGTCACACTCTTTTAAAGAATGTCAAGTCTGGGAGAGACATCAAGAAGCTGGCTCAAAAGCAAGTAGAGATAGTGTTCCCAGTGATGACATTACCATAACATCAATGCATGCATGAACCCACCGTCCATGTGAAAGACTCAGAAACAAACTAAGGTCCCCTGTACCCCAGGTAAGGACAGAGCCAACCCCATTGAGGCTGGCAAACAAATTCTTGCATTCACTCACATTCTCCAGAGTGTAACATCCTTGGGAGAAAACTCTCAATTTCAAACTTCTCTCTGGGAAGCATGTGTCCAGTGATCTGACTTTGGGGTTACCTACTTTGGTGCCTGGTATCTGTCTTTCCTGAATCTAAGTGCTGCAGGAAATCAGCAGTGAGATCAATGGCTACAACCTGGCTTGGCCAGGCACCAGAAATACAGTATTGCAGACAGACAAGAGTGGTGGCACTTACAGAGAAACTGACACCTCTTTAATTAGGCCATTATATGCAAAAGCAGAAAATGACACACCCAGAAAAGGCTTGAGGAGCCACCATAACCTCTACCAAGGATGACTGGTTAAATACCAGGTAACAACATCTGGATGAACTGCTCATTTTTCAAGTGCTAAGTCTCAACCACATACATAAGCTATATATAAAAGAAACAGGGGTCTGGGGTTGTGGCTCAGTGGTAGAGTGCTTGCCTAGCATGTGTGAGGCACTGGGTTCGATCCTCAGCACCACATATAAATAAATAAATAATAAGGTCCACTGACAACTAAAAAAAATTAAAAAAAAAGAAACAGGGAAGCAAGGTCCAATCAAAGGAACAAGTTAAATACCTAACAACTGACCCTACATAAATGGAGATAGGCAAATGACAAGATAAATAATTCAAAATAACTGTCATAGGTTGATCAATGAATTACAAGAGTGCACAAATAAAAAACTTAATGCAATTAGGAAAGCAATGAAAATGAATTAGACTATCAACAAAGAAAAACTATGAAGAATCAAACATTGTAGAACTGAAGAATACAATAACTGAAATGAAAAGTTCACTAAAGTGACACCACCAGGAGCCTAACTATACAGAAGAAAGACTCAGCAAATCTGAAAACAGAAATTTATAAATCAGGAATACTGAGAAAAGAAAAACAGAACGAAGGAAAGTGAAGAGAGAAGCAATCAAGCAGAACATTGGCATTATGGGAATTCAAGAAGGAGAAGAAAAGGGGAAAAGGACAGATAGGCCATTTGAAGAAATAGTGGCTGAAAACTTCCCAAATATGAGGAGAAAATTGGATGTACACGTTTAAAAAGCTCAAAGATTTGAATCAAGATAAATCTAAAGATAACCATACCAAGACACACATAACTTTTCTGTAAAGTCTGAGAAAAACAGAGAATATCAAAAGCAACAAAGCAAATCATCACATACAAGGAAGCTCCTGTTGTATAATGTGAGGATTTCTCAGTATAAACTTGACTGGTAGGAGACAGTGTATTTATCTATTTAAAGCTCTTAAAGAAAATGAAAAACCCTTCTGACCAAGAATAGTGTGTCCAGCAAGACTGTCTTTCAAAAATAAAGACACAATTAAGACTGTCTCAAGTAAAGAAAAGCTGACAGAGTTTATCACCCTTCATCTGTTCCATAGGAAACTTGTGACATGTTCCACAGGAAACTCTGAAGGGGATCCTTCATGATGAACCAGAGAGGAGGGGCTATTTCCAAACTCATTCTCTGAGGACTATTACTCTAACACCAAACCAAGACAAAGGTGCGCGCGTGCGCGCGCGCGCACACACACACACACACTACAGACCAATACCCCTGCTGGATAGTGATAAGCACTACAACATCACATACAGTCGTGCACTGGGAGGACTGTACTCCCTGGGTAAGTGCATCATGACCACCCCGAAATGCAAGGGCTTGAACAGATAATGGCCTACGGGAGACACACAAACGACCAAAGAGCACACGGAAAGAAGTCATCATTAACGACCATGAATCCTAACACCAGTAGAACATCCAGGAGTGATGAGAAGCAGAACAATCCTAATTTTCAAACGATCAGTTTGTCTGTGATGTTATGTGTTTTAGCACGTGGGTCTATATTGAACTGTTCCCTGCAGGACAGCCCTTTGGTTTACCCCGTTTGGGCGCTGAGGGTGCTTACATGCACAGCTTGACGTTTGGCTAGCGCTATGTATTGAGCCTCTGCAGTGGCACTCAGGAACCCACAAACCTGCTGTGACTTAGCAATTCCACTTTTCCAGAACAGGCTGCCATTTCCACTCCAAGACTGACTTAACCAAACAAAATAATAGTTAATGAAAGTAAACTCACTAGAAAACTTAATGATCTACCCAATCATAATTGTGTTACATGGTGAACCTAGTTCCTTGCCATTCTCAGAACCATGCAGATCCATAAACAGACTACAGCTACCAAGTGTTTCAGGTCCTTCCACGGCTTCTGTACACCCCACATTGTGATAGTCAATGATGGGCAAGAAAGCTGCTGTGGCGCAGGTGAGAAAACAGCATGGCCAGGAGTTAGAGACCCACAACCGAGGGGAAAAAACCCCAAACACGAAACAAGCAGAAAGGAGATAGAAAGACCTGTGCTACTTCACACCAGCAAATCTGACTCATTCCTACATTTTAAATGTGTAATCATAAAATTACAAGATACAATAACAATCAAATAAAAATAATTGGATATGTATAAAAGTTAAATTTGAATGACAATTCCTCATGTTTCTCTATTACACCACCTTAGAAATATGTCTGTAAGTGGGAACCTGAACATCCATCAGGAAACCCATCAGCTCCACCTACCACAGCCTTCAAACCCTCCTGTCCGCCATGCTGGCCTGGAAGTCTGCCATGGCTGCTGCCCAAGCGAGCAGACCCCGGCCTCTCTCCTGCTGACACTACTGATAACGAAGGCATTGACTGCTGCTGCTGGAAGCCCTTCCAGACTGCCCCCTGCTCCTGGAGCCAAGGCCAGCCACCAGGCCTGCACACTCTGCTCCCACCCAGGGCTCCTTCCTCTCTGCTTGCTTCCCCCTATCCCCCTCCAGCTTCCTGGTCTCAGGAGTGCAGCAAGCACCTTCCACCTGAGGCCTCTGAGCAGGGCTTTTCCTTGACCACACCCGCTTTCCTAAGTCTTTGTGGCTGATTGCTCATTCCTTCACCTATAAGGAATAGTTTAGACCTAAAGTGCCACCCTGGCCCCAGAGGCCTCTGCTTGTCTTCCAGATGTATAACTTGACGTGGGCAAAGACCACATCTGCCTGGTTGTCTTGTCACTAGTGTGGTATAGAATGCAGAGTATGGAGACAAATGCCGGAGAGATGCACAGGCAGCTGGAGAGGAATGTATGTTCCCCACGACATCCACAGGGCAACAGGGATGATTCTGGGAGCAGTCACCCCGTGGAGGCAAAAGGACACCTGTGCACACTTGGGGACACTTGGTCCAAAAGCTAAATGAGCTCTCTCTCTCTCTCACACACACACACACAAAGCAGAATGAGCTCCAGTGAGTCCAAGAACAAGTACACAAGGACAACTGCTGGCATCCAGTCTCTCCCTCCCAGCAGGCCCTGCTCGCAGAGCAGTCAATGAGGACAGGCAACAGGTGTATCCCCAGGTTGGTGACTCTCTCAGGTAGGCAGTGGCCAGCAGGCCCAGCTACCATGGAGAGGTCCTCTCAGCGCCCTCACTTAGGATGAGAGTCACACACAGGAACCTTGTGATGCATAATTTACATGGCACCTGTGACTTAAGTGTACTTTTAAAATGCCACACAGCATAGGCAGGAGTTTTATCAGTCTTTTGTGTTACATTCAACACAAAAATAATCTTCTGGGGTAGACTTCACATTCTTGGAAGGGTCTCTGGCATCTCTGTGGTGTAAAAGCGAGAAGCCAGAATTTACATCACTTGAAACATTTCCATGGTCCCCAATGCAGTGAATAATTATTAATTGATGTTTATGAAAGCAACTTAAGCAGGACAGAGGAATGCATTCTTTGTCAAACTGCAAAGTTAAAAGGAGTTCTTCGGGGATTTTTAAAAATAAAAATATGTAGAAAAAAGTTTATGGGCAAATTCATTGTTAACATAGAAATGAACATATAAAGGATCTTCACATGAAGTAGCTGAGAAGATAACTTCATCTACCACTGAATGAGCCCCTGATTACAGCGTCCCTCTGTAGGGAGCACTGAGCTGTCTTCTCTATGCTGGAACGAGAGCCCTGCACACATGTCCAGGGAACAGTGAGGGCCGGGGCTGTTATTCAGGCCTACCATCCAAACCGAGAACCTTATTAGTATAATTAATATAGTAGTGAAGTGTCATTAAAGCACACACTAATAATTTGCATATATTTATAAAAATTATTGTGATCATCGAGGACTAGTTGAAGTTGTGAATACTTAATTATGATAACATCCTGCTAAATATATTTAGTGCTTTTTATTTCAGAAAACTTAAGAAATTTTCCAGAATTTTAATCCTCATTTCAAATACTTCCTTCTAAGTGCTTGTTTTGGGGGTGAATTCACAAAGAAAATGAAATGCAGCAAATCACTGGAAACAAGCACCGAGGAGCGTATTTTTAAAAGCACCCACAGCAAGCAGGACTTCATGCTGATGACATTCTGTTGACAGGCTCAGTCACCAACTTAGCCACCTGGAGAACTGATGCAGTATGCTCTGCTCCCAGCATCACATTGAAAATGGCTAGAGGACTGTCAAGTAAAGGCCACCTTTGCATATTCTAAAAAGCCATTTTTGAAGATTATTACAAGTACCTTTCAGGAAACAACAAGAAAGGGTACATAAACTATTTTCTAAATTAATTACAATTTTTTTTAAAAAGCAGATTTATTTAAATAAGCCCTATTTGATTATTTTGCACTGTTTGCCATAAAATTCAAAGGTAAATTTAAGGCCTAATGATAGCAATAGTTTAAATCTGGGTGGGTGGCTAATACATTCATATCTTTTTCTTTAGTTTCTTTGCTTTTAATTGTTTTCTTTAAAATAATTTCCTAATTGTGCACATATATTTTAAGTTGCACTAAATACTTTAGGAGAAGACAGACTCATTTTAAAAAATCTAGTTGGTCTTATTTTTTATGCATTTAACTGTGTACCTTTGGGGCAAGGTCATATTAGTCCACGATACATTACATTTTTCACCGCATACCTAACTGCCAATTACATAAATGCATGTAAGAAGGACTTGATCGTGTTTAAGTTTTGAACTTACACTTGAAAAATTAATATTATCTCAGGCTTCTCAAGATAAATTAATAAGTCTAAAAATAAAAGTCTGTATAAATAAGGTATAGAAGTAAAATATTTTATACTCATTTTATAATGATCAATATTATTTTAACTAATGAAAATTAATGCACTGAACTTGCAAGTATGGCAAGAATGTGAAAAAATCTGCATTTAAGTTTTATGTCATTCAATTCAAATAATGGAAGAGTTGCTGCTCTGTCATTTCTTCTAATTCTCTCTTTTCCTTGGTAATTAGGGATCACTGATTTCACAGGGCATTGTGAACCGGGCATGTAATGTCCCCTGCCCCCAGGCTGCTGCAGCGTGCACAGTCCCGCACCTGCTGTCCACAGCCCAGACGCCTGCACAGGGGGCTTCCGTGCTGCTGTGTTACTGCTTAGCTGAAACTCACACTGCACACTTGCTTATCTACTTACTAGCTTTCCAGGCAAGTGTCACATCTTATGGACTCTAGAAATATTTTTTTAGACTCCATTAATTTCAATTCCATGAATTTTCCCAGCTGTGAATTCTGACTGGAAAATAACCTCTTGAAAAAGGCCATGAGAAGAAAAGCTTCCATAGAAGAATAACCCTGGAGTCTGCTTGACTCACACATTGGCACTCAACAAACTAGAAGAGTCGTGACGGCTGCATGAGGCCAGGCACACCCATGGGCTTACAAAACTAGCTTCAGATAGATGGTGTGTGGATGGTGCCCTGCAGACCCAGGGCACAGACACCTCCTAACTAGCAGAGAAGAGCCATATACTGTCAACCAGAGCACAGTTCACTTGCTTAAAAAAGGCTCAGGTATGGAAAACGACCATTAAAGCCAACTGCTACACTCGAGTCAGAACAGACCCTGTCTACTGCAAGCTGTCCCAGAGCCGCCGTCAGCTCCCATCAGATGGAATCATGGCCCCTAGAATTAATCCGTGTTGTAAATGTACTTTAAATTTAATTCCGTAATATATCTATGAATTTTTTCACAGTTATGATGAAACAGCACTACTTAAAAGTTCGGTGTGAGTTTGATGATAGACAGATGGACAATATCATTTAAAAAGAGGCACTCAAGAAACATTTCTGAATGGTTAACCTAAAAAATATTTTTAGCATTCATATAACTATCCTTAAACTAGAGCAATTTAAAATCTATAAAACCCCAAGAGTAATTTTAAAATCCACTAGAGCAATTTAAAAACCTCTAAGTCAAAAAAAAAAAAAATCTTGAACTAGAGCAATTTAAAAATCTCATCCATTCGGGATACAGAAATCTGCAAAATGAAACATCTCTCCCACCTTAACAATGAGAAAAGGCTAAACCCTTAGACCACAATCCTTCCAAATCTGCCAGGGCGCTGAGGTTGCAGGTACCCAGGTGACCTCAATTCTAACGAACAACCCCTCCAGGAGGGAAGGACACAAGCTGTCCCTGGGACAGAGCACAGGAGAGGGAAGAGACTGGCTCAACCTGAGCCCACAGGTCACGGCAGGCACACAGAGTGGCTGCTGATTCTTCCAAGGACCCTTCTGAGTAGTTAAGGCACCACAGCTCAGTCCGCAGGGCAGGCACCCCTGGAAACACGGCTGCAGGTTGCTGTGAAGGAGAGGCAAACCCACCACCCAGGGTGTGGGCCAGCATGCCGGCAGCTGGGAGCAGGGAGACGAAAGTGTTTTCCATATCTAGGGACAAGAGCTTAGGACCCTGTGCCTGTTCCAAGACAGAGGTCTCCTAGCACTTGGGAGTGGCAGGGAATGTCCACCCAAGACCAGCCTCGGGTGGAATCTGACGGCCTTGGGAGGGAGGGCGGAAAGGCTGGGAAAACCCCGTCTCGATCTGCAGATTCCCCAGGATGACACAGGAAGGAAAAGACCAGCTTGAGAGACCCCTGCCCCCACTGTGACCTGCACAGAGTGAGAAGCAGTGGCATCAACACTGGGGCGGGGGACTGGTTTCCCAAAAAGGCATCCAGGGGGACTGAAGGCCAAAGGTCAGGTTCTGACACTTAGCCCCCAACCTGCATGTGGCGGGGCAGCTCAGCACCGGAGGGTCAGAAGCAGCCTGTGCACAGCAGCAGCACGACTCCTGCCTGGCTCGATGCCACAGGCCACAGAGAAGGCTTACCCCGCTCAGGCTTCACACATCCACCAGGGTCTCCACCGTTCTACCGCAGCGTCCAGCTTCAAAGAAAGACTGAGATGTGCAAAGACATAAATGACAACCCTGTGCAGACAGATAAAGCAAGGGACAGAACCAAGCCCACAGCATGCCTCCAGAGAGGAACATTAGACATGCATGTTAAAACAACCATGAAAAATACAGGAACGATTCCAGGGGCAAGGAGGGTCAATATGTCTGAAGGGAAGGGGCAATTTTGGTAGAGAAATGGTAATAACAAGAAAACGTCAAATAGAAATGCTGCAGGGGAAACCCCCCGATGAGAGATGAAGGGCACTTTCAATGGCTCCTTAGCAGAACTGACTCGGCTCAGGAAAGACCAAGTGCTGATGAAGACAGGCGAGGAGCAGCTACATGAGCGAAAACAGAACCAGAAATAGGCAACTGGAACGTGTGGGAACTGTGAAGCAGCATCAGTCTAACATACGTGTGGTGACAGTCCCTGAGGAGGCAGAGGAAGAGAACTGGAAAAAGAAACATTTTGGAAAATAGGGGCCAAGAACTTTTTATAAATAAAAGACATGGAACCACAGATCCACAAACACCGGAGAACCCAATCAGGATGAATATCCAACACACACACACACGAACACCCACCTAGACACGCCACAGAACAAATGGATACAACCTGAACAAATGAGTGGGGCACAGGGGCAGGAGAGGGTAGGGCACGAGGGACAGGAGAGGATGGGGCATGAGGGACAGGAGAGGGTGGGGCATGAGGGACAGGGGAGGGTAGTGGGGCACAGGGGGCAGGAGAGGGTGAGGCGTGGGGACAGGAGAGGGTGGGACACGGGGACAGGAGAGGGGACAGCATAGGACTGTAAGCTCCCAATGCTGCCCATGATGCCATGAGAAGCGCCATGGGAAGCTGTGTGTTTAAACTCCAGGGAGACGGTGAAGGTTTTAAGGATCTGCTCTAACGGGCCCACAGTGGAGGTAAATTTGTGTGACAAATGACACCAAAAGCTGGCAGAGAACACAGGAAGACAGAAATTGGTGGGTACATGGAAGCCCTCTGGTGTCAAGCTAAGTATTGAACCTCTTGTGTTCTCCTCCCCCAGACCCCACCAAAATCAAGACGGAGCCCAGGATGCCACCCATTTGGCTCCCTAGCAGCAAGTTCCCTGCTGGGCAGGGTAGGTCAGGTTTTGGAATTTCCAGAATGCACCAATGTCACCTTTGTCCACATATTTGCACCCTGGAAGTTCTAGATATTTGCTGTCCTTTGGTTTAGTTGATTTTCTTCACAAAGCAGCCCAGAGTAAGCAGGGTCCTTGTGTTTATTGTCCAATGTCCAGGCGAGTTGCTCAGTATAAAAGGACAAGTGACTGATAATCGAAGGCCGTGTTAAGCATTTAGTGATCCTGAGGGTTTGAGCTCTCACCTGCACCATATGAGCTCACAGAGAATCTGGAACAAACTTCCATGGAATCGTTTTTGCCATTGCTGGTGTGTTAAAGCCCATCCCTTCAACTAGAAGGAGCTTTTGTCTGGGCATTGCCACCAGCCTCACTCGGGAACCCTGGCCTGCTGCGCTAAGGCCTGGCTTTGTCTCCAGGGAGAGCACTGTGCTGCTCTGGTGGATGCAGGTGTGCAGCAGCCATCACTCCAAGAGCTGGGTGAGTGGTCCTCCACTCTGGACTCTGAGCACCTCCGTCCTCCACGCACTTCCCTCTGCTGCTGACGTGACGTGCCACCATTGGTAGATGGGGCCATCCACGGCCTCCAACTGTGTAAGGAGGCTGGGACTCAGTAAGTGTGTTCCTGGCAGACGCTAGCTGTGCCTATGCTCGTGCTCAGACCTTGGCAGATGACGGGCTCGGCAGGCGAAGGAGGCGCTGTGTTCTGTTAATCCAACAAAAGTGCAGAGGTGGGGAGGTGATGGGCAGAGCGGAGAGAGTTTCTGGAAAGCCCAGGCGTCGAGTGGACACTTACAGCTCTTCTCATTCTCTTTTGTGGATATGTATTTTATTGAAAAACATGCATTTAGAGATCTGCAGGTGGGCGATACATACTTTAAAGTAGATATTCAAATATATTGATGAATTTAAAAGAACAGATATGCTTTGGTGACTCAGTGTCAATAGTCTTAGTGGTTGGATGCTGATGTTCGTAGGTTGATTCTACAGACACATCATGACATCCGTATTTCAAGCTGCCATGAGGGGTTGGAGCAGAGAAATGACTCTTCATAATACCCAAGTGACATGAACTCTCAGCAGGGCATTACTTAGCCTCAAAATATAATTGCTTGAAAAAGAAAATCACAACTAATGAAAATGTGTCATTTTGTTTGGCTAAATTAAAAAATGCTCTACATAATTCAACAGGATTCAGGATTCTCAAGCAAGGCTTTGGGTTCTTGAATGTGGCTCATTTGGGGAGAAATAAGCTAGTTTCTCAGTGAACTGTATCGACCAGGAATAAAGTGGAGGGTGGATGGTTATACAGGGGGAGCAGAAGCCCATGTGAGCACTAGAGCGGAGGCCCGTGTGAGCCCTAGATAATTGTGTACACTAATTACAGGCTCATCATTTTACCAGCACGTCATCCCACGAAGAATGAATGAAAAGCCAGAGACCACAATATAACTTTAGGATGGAGATCATTTACCAATTATAATACTGCTAAAATATTAATGAATTTATTGACACTATTATAAATAAGGTTTATTTTCCTATCTACAGATATTGGCAAAATGTATCAGAGTAGCAGATTTTTCCAGACATACTCTACATAAATAACATCTGCAGTATCCTTTTATACTGTCACTAAAGTATTCCTATTCATATAAATTAGAATAAACTTGCATGCAAATGCCTGTAATAAGTAGGGAAATTTAACCAGAATGTGAAACAGGCCTGTGGTTTGTGTCTGGTTCAGAATATTTATCACCAGCTGGAAATGCAGCCTTTGAAATCATGCATGCACTACTTCCTGGAAAACGTCTGTCTCAATTCAAAAATCACTTATTAAAGCTTATCTGTGTATCTGCTTATTTGCATCTGCTTATTAAAGGAGATGAACGCCAACATCCAGCATTTTTAATGCTTGAAAACATGTCCTAAAATAAACCTCTCATTGCATGTCCTCACCTCACTTCTGCAGGAGCAGGCATCAGAGAACAGGTGAGCACTGGACCTTTGCTATCCTGCTCACCCAACTATTAAATCTCCTCACATCCATTTCTCAAAGTTAGTGTCGCCTCTGCAGTACGTTCTTCTAATTAAAATGAATAGCACGCAGATGTCAGCCTCGAAGCAACTGCTCTCTGCTGGTTCTTATTTTAACAGCTTTTGAGACTATAAATGAAAGAGGCTTATGGCATAATCTAGTTGGAAATTAGAATTCCTCTCTTTGGATGCTGATATGAATATTTTTTATCACTCATAGAAAACTAGTACTATTACATTTTTAATGCAAACTGATTTTTTTCATTTTTAAACACAAACTGAAATTATAGTAGTTGTTTTTTATAATTATTCCAGATACTAACTTCCACATTTTTTCCATTAATTTGCCTTCCATAAGGAAGGTTTCACACCACCTCGGTTTTGTGAGACTCATTTTCATTCATAGATTTTGAACAACAAGATGTCACTATTTGATAAGCAGAGGTTCCTTTTAGAAAGTGACTCAATGCAGCAAGAAAGACACAGAAGCCAGGCCTTACTTTTGTACTCGAGGTGGAAACCGGCTGCAGCCACGCTGATGTCAGACTGGAAGCGCAGGTAAAGCTGGTTGGAGGTGCTGTTCAGCAGCGCGGGCACCGTGGTACCTGTGGGAGACAGGAGGCAGGAGAGCTGTGCGTCCCTCCAGCACAGGACGCACAGCGTGTTCATCCGGTCTGAACGCCCTAGGGCTGGTCTTGTTTGTTCCTGTTTAGTCTGAGTGTTTGCTCGGACCCTGCGCCCTGTCCCCTCATGGCTCACACAGAGCCCTCTTCCCACTGAGATTTGCAAATGATTTCAGCTAAACATGTGTGAAAGGAAAGTACTCCCTTCACTTCAAGGGCCCTGGACAGCACTGCAGGAACACGGGGAGGAGCGCAGAGGCCGAGGATGGGGACACTGTGACACAGGAAGACACATGAAGGACGCGTCTGTCGCTAACAAGTCTGAAGTGTTCTGGCAGAGTATCGCAGCATGGGCAATGATATGCTTCCGAATGGTATGCTGAAGCAGGCTTCATAGCTGCTTCAGAAAATATGTGTGCTAGAGTCTCTCCTGTGTGGAAACCATCTGTCAACAGGAACATACGCAGGCTGGACATCAAGCAAATGCCCTGTGGTGATACTCACGACGGTGCAGGCAAGTGTCAGCGTGAACGATGCCAAAGATAACGCTAGTGTGTAAAGAAAGAGGAGATGGTTTAACAGTAGTAAGCAAGCTGGTGACTATTCCAATGGGTGCATGGTATTGAAGACACAAGACACGCAGCCTCTGCTCTGCACAATGTATCCAGTCCCTCCAATAGCTTCAAACCGGCCACTCCAGGAAAGGCCAGCGGCCTCTGCGTCACTCGGTTGTCCGAAGGCTCTCTAGCACGTGCAGACTGAGCTGCTCCTGGCCTGCCACGCCTGTCATCAGTGCTGTCAACACGCACCACACCCCAAGCTCCCTCTCGCCCCTCATCAGGCCCTACAGGCTGCCTACTCCTGTCCTAAATGGGCTCCTCTCCTCCCTCTGGCCATCGTCACCTCCACCACCCAGTGCAGGTGGTGGTGGGCTCAGCTACATCAGCATGATCATCCCTAGCTCACGCTCTGGGAGACTGAAGTGTCCCAGTCTCACCTGTTTTGTGCACAAACAATGCACTCTCTACTCAGCAACCAGAGAGCTTTCTAATAACTACACGGATCCCAATGTCATGGTGAAATGCTTGGGTCCCTGATTTGTTAGGAACAAACCTCAGACTCCTTGATTGGGCCTAATGACCCTGCTTGATCTGACCACTGCCTGCATTTCTAGCTGCTTCTCAGTACTTCCTTTCTCCTAATTCACTCTTCCCGTTTCAAGGCCTCTCGTGTCCACAGGCCTGCAGTGTGCTTTCCCTCTGCCTGGCCCACTGGACTTGCTGCATTTCCCATGAATGCATCTCCAGTCCCTTCCCAGCAGAGCCACTTGCCGAGTCACTGAGTGGACAGGAGCTCTCCAGACAGAAAACCTGCAGGGGCATGTGAAAGCACACTCAGCGCCTCTGGGGAGTCAGTGCTCTTGCTTGAGAGGCGGCGTCTGTGCCTCAGTCCACTGTCCTGGGCTGCTAAGGCAAGTCGGCTCCAGATGATGGGCCTTGTCAGGCCTAAATCATCAGAGCCTAGAACACCGTGGGTGCCTGCTGAGTGAGAAACAGGGAGTGCGCTCATTTAGCCTCTTGGCTGTCCTTGACCTGATAGATGTGATGGTAGATAGATGACTGAGAGGCCGGGGGCATGCTGAGTAGGTACTGATAGGTGGAGATAGACTACAGGTAGGGCAAAGACAGGAAGTAGAGATAGATGGCAGGTAGATAGATGATAGGTAGATGATAGGTACATAGATAGATGAGAGATGGATGATAGATACATAGGTGATAGATGGATGATAGATA
>PVHX01011435.1:0-64288 GCA_004024805.1 Geosciurus inauris | reverse complement strand
TTCCTGTCTTCTTCTACTTTTGATGTTGATTTATTCTTTTTCTAGAGCTTTGAGATGTAGTGTCAGGTCGTTTATTTATTTAGGCAGTATACTGACTTTAATTCTCTTGGATAAATACTAAGGAGTGGTATAGCTGGGCCATATGGTGGTTCCATTTCTAGTCTTTTGAGTAAACTCCATACTGATTTCCTTAGTGGTTATACTAATTAACAATCCCATCAACAATGTATAAATGTTTCTTTTTTTTTCCTCACATTCTTGCAAGCATTTATTATTATTTGTTTTCTTGGAGAATGCCATTCTAACTAGTGTGAAATGAAATCTTGGTGTAGTTTCGATTTTCATTTTCCTGATGGCTAAAGGTGTTGAACAGTTTTGCATACATTTGTTGACCATTTGTATTTCTTCTTTTGAGAAACGTCTGTTTAGTTCATTTAACAGCCTCCATATGACAATAGACTGTATATGTGTATTGATTTGTATGGATTCATGGTACATTGACAACAAGGAGTCACAGGCTTCTGAAGCCCAGACCTAGGAACCTTTTATGGAACTACTTGACTTCCCTTTTCATCCCAAATTCTTTTTTTTTTTTTGGTACTGGAGATTGAACTCAGGGGCACTCGACCACTGAGCCACATCCCCAGCCCTATTTTGTGTTTTATGTAGAGACAGGGTCTCACTGAGTTGCTTAGCACCTTGCCATTGCTGAGGCTGGCTTTGAACTCGCAATTCTCCTTTCTCAGCCTCCCTAAGTGCTGAGATTACAGGCTTGCGCCACTATGCCCGGCTCCCAAATTCTTAAGGCACCATTTCTTTCTCCCAAATTCTTAAGGCACCATGATCTTTTCTCCCTGTAGATAGAGATCAATAACTCCTTTATTTCAAACATACCCTGGGGTCTCTATAGAAAGTTCTCTCTATGAAAAGTGACTGAGATTAATAATATTGGGAAAATAACCTTGAACTCATTTGTCACTTCAAAGTCATCTTTCTCGAGTGGACAATTTCCTTTTAGGGACACTCTTTTCCAGGCACCTGCCATCCAAGAATCCCGAGGCATACACACAAAAAGTGACATGTCCATCAGACACACGATCTTTATCTTTGTGCCGGGATTATTAGGTGGTTTCACTGACTGGCAGGGACATAAGAAATGGATATTGTGGGAGTGCTAACCAAAGACAGAACTGGGATTGATACTGAACCCTCTTCTCCTTTCAGATTCCTATTCCTATGAGAAGTCCTATTTCCAAGGGACTTTGAATGGACATGTGAGCCCCAGCATGTCAGAGGTGCAAGCTTCAGATGCACATTCTGGAGTCACATGGCCAAAGGAGCCGTTTTCAGGTGACACAGTTGGGTCACCAGTTTGACTGTGGTGAAAGGCTGAGCCTTTCCTCCACTATCGATACCTGTGTAACCAACACTGATTCTGGAAAGCGGTGGATGCTCTTCCCAGGTAAGGAAGGAAAGGGAATTTGAAAATTCTGATCTGTGTGTTTGTTGTCAGGGTGTTGTTCCTGGCAGAGATGCTGAGCCTCTCCATGTTCTCTCAGGGTCAGGCTGAGATTCTCCCACATGGCTGACGTGAGCTGGAGCCTGGGGTTTAGTGTCAGATCTGTCAGGTCCTGGGCTGGCCATGGCCAGGTAGATTTCTTAGGTGTTTACATCTCAATACGCTTATCTGAGAGAAATAAAATATACATTCAGACTTTCGTGGTTTCCTTAGTTAAAATACTTTCCATGGTGCCAATTCAATTTTAAAAATGTTAATGAAAGCTTTGACTATGTAATAATCAAATCCTTAGATACTTCTGGTGATCTGACAGAAATTGACTTCACAAAGACTTTTTTGTTTGATATAGAGCAGTTTTTCAGTAACAGTA
The DNA here is from genome assembly GCA_004024805.1 of Geosciurus inauris. Lineage (NCBI taxonomy): Eukaryota > Metazoa > Chordata > Mammalia > Rodentia > Sciuridae > Geosciurus > Geosciurus inauris. The sequence goes on along the minus strand of PVHX01011435.1, from coordinate 62,399 downwards.
TAAAACCTGAGCCCACAACTCTGTGTCCTGACATATCCAGCTTATTTTTCTCCTTTCTCCCTCTCTTTGAAATAAATTCCAACCTTCACACAGAAAGTACACAAAACGGTTTTCTTGATGATTCTGCACTGACTCCATCCTCTCCATCCATTTATCTCCATGGCTGTGTCCTCAGTGTCCTTCTCACCAGGATCCAAGTCTGCTCAGATATGAACACTGAGCTTTCAACCCCTCTTGCCTACTTCATCTGGGTAGTGTTCATCTTACTCTGTCTCCCTCAATATCAGCTTCTGTAACCTCTGGTTCTCATGTCAGGTGCCACACTCATCTGACAGATCAGGGTACCCTTTCACTCAGGAGGAAGCTCTGAGGGTCATGCAAAGTAAGAAACGTGTCCCTCACATGGAGCACCTCCTGGAATGTGCTCAGTTTGCATCAAGTGTTTGTAGTTCTTGAAGCACATGTGATAATTTGCAGAGTTTCACCCTCTTTTCTTCCTGCTGGACTCTTGTGAATTCTCTCACAATGCCAGCCAAGACTCAGCCCACAGGCTCAGTTGCTCTCCAGCTCACCCCTCCACAGATGCCAGAGCATGAAGCCAGGTCTAGGCGAGATTTTGGGAGCAGGGATAGTTTGACTCCTCTGTTTTTTCTCATATACCTTAACACTGTGATTGCATTCTGGTGTCTAACAGGGCATCTGCTTTTCATATATCTCTCTTTCTTATATTTCTAAATTATTTCTAATTTCTACCGACTGAAATATCAAAGTATTATACAATCTCTCCCATAAATATATGTAATTGTTTGTTCATCAGATGTATCCATTATATGTAAGTCATATGTATTAGGTATATTAATGTTACTATCTATATAGAAAATAAGTCAGAGTTTTATGCAAGATTTAAATTTTTCCAAGGATGATTCTTCCCCAGATCTTTACTTTCATATCATTTTCCTCCCACATTGATTTTACTTGATTTTATAACCTGTTCCCTACTAAAAGCACTGCCTATATCCCCAGTCATATTATTGCCTTATATATTGGGAGCTATAGGTGTCTAACTTCCATTTTTCTTGAATATTTTCATAAATTAAAAGCATGCTTGCCTTGTCAAGTTTGTTATTACTGGATATGTCAGAAGCATCAACAAAAATGAAAATATCATTCTCTATAAGCTACACATCAATCATTACACTTCTCATGCAAGGCTGCTTTTTTGATTTGGTGACCCCCTTGGGTCAATATGTGTGTCACAGTAGGATCATAGAAAATAATAGTTCCTTTTTGTGGTTCTATTTTCAGAGCTGAATTCGGATGCTTCCATTGGAGTGAAGAACCCTCCCAAGCTGGAGAGTGATACCCTTGAAGGCTCTGCTGCCAAAACACCTGGGTTTCAGGTGTATGTCCTCATTGATATCCTGAGTCAAAAGATTATCAAAAGAACACTAGTGTTCAGCAAGTGGAGAATAGCATGCAGGTTCCCTGGCCTTCAAGCTTCAGGTAGAGTGAAGCTTGTGGCTCTGGGATGTACCTACCCATTTTAGGTCTCTCTATAAGGATATAGCTCCATGTACAGTGATTTCTCTTCAGCTTTGGTCATCTTTGACAACAGGTAGAAATTCTATCTGATCTTACCTCTATATTTCATGATCTGCCACCTTGTTGGGTCCTTCCATCTCCAGCTCCTGTTTGCATTATGAACTCTGCTCTATTCCTGTATCTGCTTCTTAATAGGATCTGTAATTGCCACAGGAAAGCCCAGCCAGATTAAGGTACTAATTGTGTGAAGAGCATCTTTCAGACATGTGCTGTTTCCTTGTGATCGCACACTGTCTAGGCTTTTTTACCTTCTCTTCCCAGCTTCCTTGACTCCACTGCCTCTGTAGTGGACACCAGGGGAGGTGTTCATTAAGGTGAATGCCTGAGCACACACCTGAGATTCTCACTTAAATGTTCTGTGATATCCTTTAGGCCTCAGAATTTTTTTTATCAATTCCAAGGTGATTCTAAGATATGTCATAAAATGAGAAGGTACCTTAGGGTCTACTATGATCTCAGACTGCCAGCATGGAAGTTGCCCAATATGTGGTTTACTGCATAGAAAAGACTGACTATCTATCCATCAGTCATTAATAGAATATTAATAGAATATTTTCATCTAAGTCCATCTTTATATCACAGAAAAAGTTTCAAAGAAAAGCATGTAGATACATGTATAAGACCTATCCCCTCTCTACGTGAACCACATATGCACAAACTGCTTTGAATGCATGACAAAATGAGAATAACTACAAACTCAGAGTACAAAAATCAGTCACATTGCACATAATGGGATTTCATATTTTTAAAATAAAGCCTTGAGTTTACATTCTGCCACATAAACTTCATAGCCTTGCAATTGGATTAGTAGAACAATTAGGCAGTTTTACTTTTGATCAGTTCTTTTTTCTTTTTTTTTTTTTTAATTTTTTTTAGTTGTCAATGGATCTTTATTTTATTTACTTATATATGGTGCTGAGAATCGAACCCAGTGCCTCACACATGCAAGCAAGTGCTCTACCACTGAGCCACAACCCCAGCCCTGATCAGTTATTTTCTTTAGGTAAAATCTCCAGCAATACTCTTCAGGTTCACTCCAATTAAGAATATATGATGAGGGCTGTGATTGTAGCTCAGTGGTAGAGCACTTGCTTTGCATGCATGAGGCACTGGTTTGATCCTCAGCACCACATAAAAATAAATAAAGATATTTGTGTCCATTTACAACTAAAAAAAATTTTAAAGAACATATGATGCTAAATCACAGTGGAAACAAAACAATTTTTATTCTTTTAATCTATACAAGATAGTAGAGTCTATTTTGACACATTTATACAAATGTGGAGTGTATCTTATTCTAGTTAGGATCCCAGTCTTGATATGTACATGATGTTGAGATTCTATGAGTGTATTCGTATATGTACACAGGAAACTTATAACTGTTTCCTATTCCTACCCCCCCTTCCTTCCCTTCATTCTCCTTTGTCTAATCCACTGAACTTTTATTCTTCCCCTCATCACCCCCTCCCCTTGTGGTGTGTTAGCATCCACATATCAGAAAGAACATTTGACCTTTTGTTTTGGGGAGATTGGCTTATTTCATTTAGCATCATAGTCTCCAAATCTTTCCATTTACCAGACATATCATGAAGTCATTCTTCCGTAAGGCTGAATAATATTCTGTGGTGTATGTATGCTACATTTTCTTTATACATCTAGATGCCCTGTGAAAGGGCCCTTTCACAGGGCATCTAGATTGGTGCCATAGCTTAGCTACTGTGAATTGAGCTGCTGTATACATTGATCTAGCTGCATCACTGTCCTATGTTGATTTTAAATTCTTTGCATATATACCGAGGAATGGAGTAACTGAGTCAAATAGTGGTTTCATTCCAAGTTTTCTAGGGAATTTCCATACTGTTTCCAAAGTGGTTAACCACTTTGCAGTCCCACCAATAATGTATGAGTGTACCTTTTCCCCTACATCCTCACCCATATTTATGGTTACTTGTAGTCTTGATATTTGCCATTCTGACTGGAGTGAGGAGAAATCTTGGTGTAGTTTTAATTTGCATTTCTGTAATTGCTAGAGATGTTGAACATTTTTTCATATATTTACTGACCATTTGTATTTCTTCTTTTGACAAGTGTCTGTTTATTTCCTTTGCTCACTTATTAGTGTGTGCGTGTGTATGTGTGTGTGTATGTGTGTGTTAGGCTTTTTGAGCTCTTTGTACATGCTGGAAATTAAAGCTGTATCTGACATGGAGGTGCCAAAGATTTTCTCCCATTCTGTTGGCTCTCTCTCCACACTCTTGATTGATTTCTTTGCTTTGAAGCAGCTTTTTAGCTTGATACCATCCCATTTATTGAATATTGATTTTACTTCTTTGGGAGTCTTGTTGAAGAACTCTATTCCTGAGCTGAAATGTAGTAGGGTTGGGCCTACATTTTCTTCTAGTAGGTGCAGGGTGTCTGGTCTAATACCTAGTTCTTTGATCCACTTTGAGTTGTGTTTTATGCACAATGAGAGACAGGAGTTAAATTTCACTCAGCAACATAAAGATTTCCAGTTTTCCTTGGACCAGTTGTTGAAGAGGCTATCTTTTCTCCAATGTAAGTTTGGGTGCCTTTGTGTAGTATGAGATAATTGTACTTATGTGGGTTTGTCTCTGTGACTTCTGTTCTATTGTATTGCTCTTCATATAAGTTTTGGTGCCAATATCATGCTGTTTTTCTTACTATAGCTCTGTAGTATAATTTTTTTTAAATATTTATTTTTTAGTTGTAGGTGGACAGAATATGTTTATTTTATTTTTATGTGGTGCTGAGGATCGAACCCAGTGCCTCCCGCGTGCTAGGTGAGCATGCTACCACTGCGCCATAACCCCAGCCCCTCTGTAGTATAATTTAAGGTATGGTATTGTGATGCTTACTGCTTCAGTTTTCCCACTAAGTATTGCTTTGGCTATTCTGGGCCTTTTGTTTTTCCCAGGGAATTCCATGACTGCTTTTCTATTTCTGTGGAGAGTATCATTGGAATTTTTTTTTTTTTTTTTTTTTTTTTGTAGTGGAGATTGAGCTCAGGGGCACTCGACCACTGAGCCACATCCCCATCCCTATTTTGTGTTTTATGTAGAGACAGGGTCTCACTGAGTTGCTTAGCGCCTCGCCGTTGCTGAGACTGGCTTTGAACTCGCAATTCTCCTGTCTCAGCCTCCCTAAGTGCTGGGATTACAGGCTTGCGCCACTGCACCTGGCTCATTGGAATTTCAATAGGAATTGTATTAAATCTGTATAGCACTTTTGGTAGTATGGCCATTTTGACAATGTTTATTCTGCCTATCCAAGAACATGAAAGATCTTTCTACCTTTCAAAATTTCTTTCTTCAGTGTTCTGTTGTTTTTGTTGTACAGTTCTTTCATATTTTTTGTTGGATTGTTTCCCAAGTATTTTATTTTTTTGAGGCTATGGGACAGTTTTTCTGATTTCTCTTTCTGCTGATTCATTATTGGTGTATAGGAACACAATTGATTTATGGATATTAATTTTGTATTCTGCTACTTTCATGAATTCATTTATGAGTTCTAGAAATTTTCTGATGGAATATTTTAGTTTTTCTATATATAGGATCTTCTCATCAGTAATAGGGATAGTTTGAGCTCTTCTTTTTTTTTTTTTTATAAGAAATTTTTTTTATGGACACAATGACTTTATTTTATTGCTTTGTATGTGGTGCTGAGGATCGAACCCAGGGCCTCACGCATGCAAGGCAAGCGCTCTACCGCTGAGCTACAATCCCAGCCCTTGAGCTCTTCTTTTTCTAACTGTATTCTTTTCTTTCTTTGCCTAATTGCTCTGGCCAGAGTGTCAAGGTGTATGTTTTATAGAAGTTGTGAAAGAGGGCATCCCTACATTGTTCCAGTTTTTAGAGGGAATGTTTTCACTTTTTCTCCTTTTAGAATGATGTTGACCTTGGGTTTGACATATTTAGCTTTTACAATGTTGAGGTATGTTCCTACTATCCCTAGTTTTTCTAGTGTTTTGAACATGAACAGATGCTATGTTTTCTCAAGTGCTTTTTCTGTGTCTATTGAGATAATTGTGATGTTTTTCTTGAAGTCTGTTGATTGAGTGAATTACAGTTTTTAATTGCCGTATGTTGAACCAAATTTGCATTCCTAGAATGAAGCCTACTTGATCATGGTGTACTATCTTTTTCATGACTTTTTGTATTTTTCACGTCTTTTTGTATTTGATTTGCCAGTATTTTATTATTTATTTTTGCATCTATTTTCATCAGTATGTTGGTCTGAAGTTTTCTTTCCTTGATGTGCCTGTGTGTGCCTTTGGTATCAGGATGATACTAGCTTCACTGAATTAGTGTAGAAGGGTTCTCTCCTTTTTTATTTTGGTGAATAATTTGAGGAGGATTGGTATTAGTACTTCTTTAAGGTTCTGGTAAATTCATTTGAGAGTCTATCTAATCCCGAGTTTTTCTTTGTTGGTAGGCTTTTGATGGCATCTTTAGTTTCATTACTTGAAATTTATCTGCTTAAATGTTCTGTGTCCCCTGGTTCAATTTGTTAGATCATATGTCTCTAGAAATTAGTCAATATCTTCAAGATTTTATAATTTATTGTATAAATTTTCAATATAGTGTCTGATTATCCTCTGTATTTCAGTAGTGTCAGTGGTAACATTTCCTTATTCACCACTAATTTTAATAATTTGACTTTTTTCCCCTTTTCATTTTGGTAAGCTTGTCTAGGGATTTATCAATTTTATTTATTTATTCAAAGAACCAATTTTCTGTTTTGTTAATTTTTGAATTTTTTGTTTCATTTTCATTTATTTTTGCTCTGATTTTAATTTTTCCTGTCTTCTACTAGTTTTGGTATTGATTTGTTCTTCTTTTCTAGGGCCTTGAGATACAGTGTTAGATTATTTCTTTGGTGACTTTAAATTCTTTTAATGAATGAGCTCATTAGAATTAACTTTCCTTTTAGAACCACCTTCATAGTGTCCCAGAGATTTTGATAGTTGTATCACTATTTTTTTATTTTACCCTGATTTCTTCTGCTATCCATTCATCATTTAATAGCATATTATTTAGTCTCCAGGTGTTAGAGTAGCTTCTATTTTTTATCTTACCATTGCTTTCTAATTTCATTATATTATGATCTGATAGAATGCAAGGCATTATCTCCATTTTTTGCATTTGTTAAGAGTTGCTTAAGGACCTAAGATATGGTATATTTTAGTGAAGGATCCATGTGCTGCTGAGAAGAATGTGTATTCAGTCATCAATGGATGAAATACCCTATATATCTGTTAAGTCCAAATTATTAATTATATATTGTTCTGTATAGCTTCTTTATTTAGGCTTTTTTTTTTTTTTTGGAAGATCTGTCCAATGATGAGATCAGTGTGTTAAGTCACCCTTATTATGGTATTATGGTCTATTTGATTCTTGATATTGAGAAGAGTTTGTTTGATGTATATAGATGTTCCATTGTTTAAAACACAAATGCTTATAGCTGTTGTGTTGTATAATTCCCTTAAGCAGTATGAAATGATTTTCTTTGTCCCTTCTGATTAACTTTGGCTTGAAGTTCACTTTATCTGATATGAGGATAGAAACCCCTGTTTGTTTATAAGGTCCATGTGAATGATGTTTTTCCCATCTTTCCCCTTTAGTCTGTGGATTCCTTTGTCTATGAGGTGAGTCTCTTGGAGGCAGCATGTAGTTAGGTCTTATTTTTTAATCTAATATGCCAATCTCTGTCTTTTGATTGATAAGTTTAGGCCATTTACATTCAATGTTATTATTGAGAAATAATTTTTATTTCCTGTCATTTTGATTTATTTCTGGTTTTTAATTTGTATTAGTTTCCCCTTTGATTGACTATTCCAGTGTAATTCTCCCTCTGCTGGTTTCCAATTGTTTTATTTCTTCTTCATGAAATAGTTTATTAAGTATGTTTTGTATTATAGGCTTTCCATTTTAGTTTTTTAAACTTTTGTTTATCATGGAAATTATTTTATTTTCAAATCTGAGGCTTAGTTTTGCTAGGTATAATATTCTTGGTTGGCATCCATTACTTTCAGGATTTCATGTATATTATTACACAATCTCCTAGCTTTCAGGGCCTGGGTTCAGAAATCAGCTGAAATCTGGATTGGTTTACCTCTAAATGTGACCTGTCATTTTTCTCTAGCAAGAGTAAAATTCTGTCCATATTCTGTAGGTTAGGTATTTTCATAATAATGTGCTTTGGTGTGGGTCTGTTAAAATTTTGTATATTTGAATTTCTGTATGCCTCCTGTACTTGATTTTCCATTTCATTCTTAAGGTTTGAGATATTTTCTGTTATTATTTCCTTGAAGATATTGTCAATGATCATGGAACAACTCAAATATTGATACTTAGTAAGTAGGCTTACTAACTAGCAACTTTATGATGACAAGAACTTACCACATGATACATGGTTATGTATGTCTGAGAACTTGTAGATACAGTCCCAAGTTACTTTTTTTTTTTTTTTTTTTTTTAGTTGTAGGTGACAGAATATCTTTATTTTTTTTTTTTATGTGGTGCTGAGGATCGAACCCAGTGCCTTATGCATGCTAGGCGAGCACGCTACCACTGTGCCATAATCCCAGCCCCCCAAGTTACTTTTGAGGAAAACCTTTTAAAGCTATTGTATTTCACCCTTTGTGACTGTAGAAAAATAGCTCTTTGAATTAATAATTTTTTAAAGTTGACAGCAAAATATCTTTAAGAGGCAAATTCTCTAGTATATAATTTTTTAAAAATTATATTTTTTCCCTGTGTGAAAAAACTCACAATGAGACACAGAACTCATTCTGTAAGAAAGAAAAGAAAAAGGGTAAACCTCAGTCTCTATGACTACCACTGTCTTCCAGGTTTCTCTGATTCAAATAAAATCCATGGAGAATCCTGTGAGGAGAATAGAGTGAAAGTCCCATTAAAAGGGGACATAAAAGAAAAGAGAGGACAGATACCCAATGTACCACTTAAAATATATAATAGTATCTCTTGACCTACTGACCTAAGACCTTCAGAATTTACAGAGAGTTCATCATGTCCCTCAGATCTCCTCACTGCTGAAGTGAGAGTGGCATTAGTGATGATTTTCCATTGCTGCTGTAACAAATTTCCATAAACATCATGACCGAGAAGAACACAAACCCATTATCTTAGAGTTCTGTAGGTTAGGAGTCCACCAAGAGTCCCACTGGCCTAAAATTGCTGAGGGTGAGGGGTAGGGCAGCCTCATCCACAGGATGCTCTTGAGCACATCTGCTTCTTTGCCTTTTCTGGCTCTACAACTTACCTTAATTACTTCTTGGCTAGTGTGTACTTCCTCCACCTTCATAACCAGCAATAGCTGGCAGAGTGCCTGATCCATCACCATGACTTCTCTGCTTCCTCTTCCATTTTAAAGACCCATGGGATTACTTGGATTTTGTGGATTACCCTATGCCATCCAAAATGGTCTCCCCATCTCAGTTTCCTTAACATAAACCCATCTGCAAAGTCCCTTGCTAGATAATCATGTATGTTCACAGGTTCCAAGGATTGGGAAGGGGACCTCCTGAGGAAGCCATTATTCTGCCTGCCACACACTCTTAATTCATGTGCCAAGTAATATTGGAAGTAAAAACAACAACAACAAAAAAACCACACAACCTTATCTAACTTAAACCAAGTTAGTAAAGTAAGACACTTCCGCAAAGCATAATCTACAAAAGCAAATCAATCTTTTTTTAATAGTTGTTGATAGACCTTTATTTTATTTACATGTGGTGCTGAGAATCGAACCCAGTGACTCACAGATGCTAGGCGAGCGCTCTACAGCTGAGCCACAACCCCAACCCAAAGCAAATCAATCTTAAGTTCAAATTTGAGCCCTAAAAATTCTCCACTGATGACTTCAGGATATCCTAAGTATCAGATTTATTTTAGATGTGACCCTTATTTCCTCAAAGGCTAGCTTTGGATGCAGAAATCTCATCTGAGGCTAAGAGGACATAGTGAAGGGGAGAGGTAGAGCACATTTGGTGTACCTGGAAGCCTGCTAACCTTGGCTCCATACCGTTGGCGAGGTCTAAATGGGGCAGTTGGATGGTTTTTCTTTGAGTCCGCCCTGTCTTCCCTACCGCTTGCAACTCCTGGACCACTGAGATTCTGTGTGCTCCCTGGTCACCATGAGGGGCTTCTCAGGAAGGATTTTGGTATCTAAGTTCCTGGGAGTGAGTTCTGGGTTCTAGTAGAAGAAACAGGAGATTCCTCATTGTTGGTCACTGCGTCCCCAGAGCACTTCCCAGTCTTTGGGGCTGCTGTGGAAGTTCAGCTCTCAGCTCTCCTTGATCTCCTCAAAAGCAGATGTTGACCAGAGAGAAATGCACTTGGGCTTCTCCAGGTGTAAAATATTCGTTTATCTTTATCTGAGATGTGGGCAACCCCTTGCTGTGTTGGCCTACATGGTGTGTATGTGAGAAGGCCACAGGCTACGGGGTCAGGAGAAACAAGAAGAGGAATGTGTGGGAATAACAAAGCTGGCAATAAGGACAGGGAGGAGGAGAGGAATGGGGACACAGGATGTGGAGGAATTTGAAGTTTCAGTGTTCTGTTTTCAGTCCCAGAAGGGCACCCAGTATCTCTGGAACTCAGCTGTTGATTGATGGGTTCTCAACAGCTATTCTTTGGACTGTGCTGTTTCAAAGCTGACTGACTTTCAGAAGTGAGGGGCAAGTACGGACTGACAGGCATGGAGAAGTGTGTTAACTTTATCAGGTGACCACAATAGACAAGATAAACTTAACCTAGCATGTCCATATCCCAGTACCTGGAACTTGCGAATATGTTACTTTATATAGCAAAAGAGAATACTTGTGATCTAGTTAAGGATGTTGAAATAGGGATATTATCCTGAATGGTCCAGTTTATTCACAATTGTCTATGTAAATGAAAAAGTCATCAATGTAAACTAACAATTCTGCTTTAAATGAAATAAGAAAATAGTTGATTCTGAGCCAAATATTCTGACCATGGCTTAGGATCATGGATTCATGTTACCCTGAATGTTATCTACTACCTCAGTAGAAGATAAATTAACTTTTATAACCACAGAACAAAGAAGATCATAAATGAATACACTTACCCAATATATTGATTTCAACATTAGGTAAGTGGATTACATCAAAACACAGACATCTTTTTTAAAGGCATTGTTAGTTTTAGTGTTGGTGGAAGCTAGCAGTTTGCTAAGATTAATGATACATTCTGAGAATTTTAACTCAGAGTCTTAAGGATGTCAGGCCACATACAGAGGTTGAAAAGTAAATGGTTATTAAAGGAACTATGATAGTCTAAGATAACTTTGACTCAATTTGCAGTATTCCATCTCTCCACAATCATGGTGTTCTATTCAGCCAAGTCCAAACAGTGTGCACAATCTTTAATATAGAATCAGGCTCTTCAGAGAATTTCAGCTCCACTAGTGGTTGAATGAACGTGTCAGAATGATGTGATGTGGGGGTTACTTGATCACCCACGACTGGCTTTGAAGAGGGATGGGGACTACAACCCAAGGAAGGTGAGGTAATCTCTAGAAATTGGAAAAGGCAAGGATACAATGGCCCCCATAACCTCTAGAAAGGAATGCAAATTTGTCCACAGAACATCAATATAATTCAGTGAAATTCATTTTAGACTTCTGATCTTGAGAACTATAATAATTTGTAAGACACTGAATTTTTGGTGACTTGTTACAATAGCAATGAGAAACTCATACAGTGCTTATTATATTAAGGTATTTTAAACCAGTTCAGTGACTGTTTTTTGACAAATTCAGAATAATGCTTTTTCCTGGAAAGTGATTTTTAAGTTTCCAATTCTTGTTGTAGACAGTTGAATTGATACTGGATATTGTAACAACCATCGTCAAGTAGTAATCTAAGCCTTCCGCCTATTTTCTCATGGCTTTACAAATGTCTGGTACTGGCGAAGAGGTTGTGCACAGGTATGTATGTGTGACATGCTTAGGGAAGCTTACACACTGGATTCATAATGTTCTCTACATGGCCAGCTGAAAAGTGTTGGGCAAATGAGGGTCCTTTATCACATCCAAGTCACTCAGCATCTGAAACCTCTGCCATGTATGAGAAATTTCCCACTTTTTGAAACTTTAAGAATGAAATGCTTGCTTTCTTCAAATACCTGGGGATTGAGATGTGGGTATACACCAAAGCCTAGTTCATCATAAACATCTCCTCCAGATTTTGATGTGAGTTGGGAGATTCAAGGGGGCAGACACTGGGAAAATATAACCTGGACCTTAGGCCCCTGCAGCTTAGGTCCCAATCTCATAGTCCTTAATTTAATAAAGTCTAGGGACAGCAGATGTCATGGTGGCATTAGTGGTGTCTAATGTCCAGGGCTAGTTGTGTAACCTGTCCAAGACACAGGGTCTATCACTTTAAGGAGTCACTTGTGTACTTTCCAGAGGATGCTGGAGTGTCTGTGTATCTATTTAATTGGACTTTCTCAACATTAACTAAAATGGGGAAAGGCCTGAAAAATATTTGAGTGAATAAAGAACCTAGGCCTCAGAAATTACCTTAATCTTACTTTGATTTCTATAAATGAATGCATTGAAGAAAAACTGAAACTTCATTGTGACCAAACAGAAGCTCCCAATTAACATATAACTAGGGGTTGTCAAGAAGGATAGACCAAATAAGAAAACTCAGTAGCTGAAACAATTCAAAAATACTTCTGGCTTTGCTTCCATGTTCCCCTGCAAATGGAGCCTTCTTGCATTCCCTAGACACAGCCCCTGAACGAGCTCCAGTTTGGAGCTGCCTGATTCATGAGTCACTGTTCCCTCTAATAAACTATTTTAAATTGCATTGTACCTCAGTTTACTTTGTACGTGTTTGTCATTCCTCCTTGTTTTCATATCTTTTTTCTCTTTTACCCTGGTGATACTTTTACCTATTAAAATTCCCTTAATACAGTTTATGTCAGACTATATCAGCAGACTCCATTTCTATTATTTTCCTCTTGTTTTCTTTCTCTTTTTCTTTCAAATAGACAATTATCATTTATGGGGCATGTAATAATTTAGTACAGTTATATAATGTGTAATGATCGAAGTCAGGACTGTTACCATTTCTATCCCCTAAAATAAAGGATGTATTGGCCTTTCTATGTTTTGGACACTTGCAACTCCTCTCTAGCTATTTTGCCAAGTACTTATTGTAGAGTATACTCTCTTTAACATGCTAGATAACATTAGAGCCACTTCCTCCTTCTCCTGCTGTGTTCTGGTGTTCATTGCCCACTCTCTGTCCTCTCTTCTTTACCCTTCCTAGCTGCTGATGGCCTATATATACCCTTTACTTTAGATGATCAATTTTTTTAACTTACACAATTGAGTGAGTATAACCAGTATTTCTATTTCTGTTCTTGGCTTCTTTAACTAAATATCCTCCAGTTCCCATGATGTGGCTGCAAATGACACTATTTCATTCCTTTTTTATGGCCAAATATTATTCTCTTGTGTATATACACATTTTCAAAATCCATTCATTGATATTGGGCACATGGGTTGGTTGAATATTTTGACTGCTTTGACTACTCACACAATAAATATGGATCTGCTCATATCTTTTTGATATAATGATTTCATTTTCTTTGGATATGTACAAAGTAGTGGGATTGCTGGATCAAATAGTAGTGCTATTTTTAGGTTTTTAAGATATTCCATACTATTCTTCATAATGATTGTACTTATTTACATTCCCACTAACACTGTATAAAGTTGCCTTTTCTTTACATTCTCACCAACATTCATTATTTTTTTAAATATCTTTATTTTGTTTATTTATTTTTATGTGGTGCTGAGGATCGAACCCAGTGCCTCATACATGCGAGGCAAGCGCTCTACCACTGAGCCACAATCCCAGCCCAACATTCATTATTTTTCATAATACCCATTCTAACTAGAGTGAGATTGTACCTCATTGCAATGGGAGGCGGGGAATGGGGATTGAACTCAGGGACACTCAACCACTGAGCCAGATCCCTAGCCCTATTTTGTATTTTATTCAGAGACAGGGTTTCACTGAGTTGCTTGGTGCCTCACTCTTGCTGAGGCTGGCTTTGAACCCACAATCCTCCTGTCTCAGCCTCCCAAACCACTGAGATTATAGGTGTGTGCCACCACACCAGGCACTTCATTGTAATTTTGATTTGCATTTCCCTGATGATTAGTGATGCTGAGCATTTTGGCATATATTTGGTGACCATACAAGATATTTATATATCTTCTTGTGAGAAATTTCAGATCTTTTGCCCATTTTAAAATCAGATTGTTTTATTTTCTGTTTAGATTTTGAGTCTTTATATATTCTGGATGTTAACCCATCAGAATGAGCAGTTTGAAAACATTGACTCTATATCTGTAGAATGTTTACTCTGTTGATTGTTTCCTCTGCTGTGCAGAAGCTTTTTAGTTTGATATAATATTATTGGTCCATTTTTGCTCTTGTTATCTGTGCTTTTGAGGTCTTTCCAAAAGTGTCCCAGTGTCCTGAAGTGTTTCCCCTTTGTTTTCTTTCAATAAGTTTAAAGTTCGCAATCTTACTTTTTAGACCTTGGTGCAGTTTTAGTTGATTTCTTTTTCAATGATGGGAATAGAACCCAGGACCCCACACATATTGGGTAAGAATTCTACCATTGAGCTTTATCCTGAGTCCTTCATTGATTTTTTATTATGGTGAGAGGTAGAGATGAATTATTTTGCACATATATATTTTTATGCATCTATTTTTCCTAGCATCATTTATTGAGGACACTGTCCTTTCTTCAAGACATGTTCTTGGAATCATCAAAAATTCAAGTTGCTATAAATATGTGAATTAACATCTCAATTTTTTTTTTGGTACTGGGGATTGAACTCGGGTACTCAACCACTGAGCCACATCCCCAGTCCTATTTTGTGTTTTATGTAGAGACAGGGTCTCACGGAGTTGCTTAGTGCCTCGCCGTTACTGAGGCTGGCTTTGAACTTGCAATTCTCCTGTCTCAGCCTCCCAAAGTGTTAGGATTATAGGCATGCACCACCGCTCCCAGCTAACATCTCAGTTTTTAATTTACAATTAAAATTCAATGCACAATTAAATTCTCAATTTTTAATAGGCATATATCTGATTTGATGGTAGTACCATGCTGTCTTGATTTTTATAGCTTTGTAGTATGTTTTGAAGTCAGATATTTTAATGCTTCCTGCTTTGTCATCCTCCCCCCCACTACCTCCTCAGAGTTGTTTTGGCTACTCAGGGTCTTTTGTGGCCCCATGTATGTTTTGTGATTGTGTTTTCTAGTTCTGTGATCAATGTCCTTTGTATGTTGCTAGCTATTTCATTGAATCTGCATTTGCATTATACAATATCAATGATTCCAGTCCATGAGCATGGGATATCTTCCCACTTGTGTATGCCTATGTGTGTGTATTCAGAAATGTCCAGAAGTTATTACATAGCTCTGTTTTACATATTTCACTACAGTGATCTACCAGTGTATGAGAACGTTAAATTATGTATGAATTTAGAATGCACAGTGTCACTAGTTGTTTGGATCATTATTATAACACTCTGAATTAATTGGGTAGAGTCAAAATGTATTTTGTTCTCCTGACCACTAGATACTTGTCCACGTTCTTCTAGATTTCTCTAGTTACATCTGTCTTCATTCTACAAAACTCATTTCAGGCTTAGTGGTTCTGTGCCCCCTCACAATCCTCAAATAGAACCTATTCCCTGCTTTTCATTCATTTCCATATTGTGAGTTTTGCAGAGATCTCCAGGTTGACTTCTACAGTGTACTAGGGGCAGTTTCTCTTTGGAATCTGTTCTAGCATGAACCAACATTTCTACAACCTGATTCTACTCATTTATTTTTTTAAACTTTATTTTATTTATTTATTTATATGGTGCTGAGGATCGAATGCAGTGCC
The DNA here is from genome assembly GCA_004024805.1 of Geosciurus inauris. Classification (NCBI taxonomy): domain Eukaryota; kingdom Metazoa; phylum Chordata; class Mammalia; order Rodentia; family Sciuridae; genus Geosciurus; species Geosciurus inauris. The sequence goes on along the minus strand of PVHX01011435.1, from coordinate 46,805 downwards.
TCACATGTGCTAGGCAAGCGCTCTACCACTCAGCCACAACCCCAGCCCCTCATTTTTTAATTATTATTATCATTCTACTCTTTGAACTGAATCAAAATGAAACACTTACAAGTTATATTCCTTCTTAAAGTGAGTTTATGGATAAACTCTCATTCAATAGTTACAGCAAAAATAACACCCTATTTGATTCATTTTATAGATGACAAAGCAAAAAAATCAGGAAGGCATAAATGAGCCACATGCCTATAGGTATAAAAGCCAGTCCTCAGGAAGAACTTGGGAGATTGTCATTCCAAGTCCACGCTGTCTGTACTGGAAGATTCTGCCTCCTGTTCTTGAGCTGCTTCTAGCTCCAGAGGCCACATACTATCAGGGAGCACAGAAACAGTTGGAATACTGTGACTTCAAATATAGGACATTTCTCCTTTCTGTTGCAGCCCAGGCTGTACTCATCTTGCCATAGCCTTGACTGTGATGTCGAATCCAGGACAGCTGATCAATGTTACTGGTGGAGGTGTGGCGTGTCCTGTAAGCCACGGACTTTGGAGCAGTTCAGTGTGATCAAAGCCTGTGCCCCCTCACCTTGGCTGAGCCTGTGGACAAGCCTTTCTGCCAGCCTGCAGCCCTCAGACAGTTCCTCTCAGACGCTCTAGGCCTGGTGGCTTTCAGAGGCTTCCTGGGTGAATAGGTTGGTGAGATGCTGACTGAGGGAGAAGGCAGCATCTCTCCTTCATTCAACTGCTGCTGTAAATGAGTCAGCCCTTGTGCCTGGACTTGCACCAGGAAATAGTATTTCCTAAGGTGAGACAGAAGACACTTTCAGAATGGGAATGGCATAATGATAGGTGATGACAGCTTTGCAAGTATTCTGTGAGAATAGCTCCCAAACACCTTCCACTTGTGATTCTGGCTCATTTTGGTGTGAACTATGACTTCTTTTCTTGTTAAAGTTGCATACAGCAGCCAGGTGATAACCTGCTCCTTAGGTGTTTATAGACACCCAGAGGACTTGTCACTACCAATGTTGGGACAGGATAAGAATTTTTGTTTCATGCAAGCCTTTGCTTGCTATGAAATGCTTGCTAAAAGGCAAAGGTGACCTCTGCAGGAAATACATGCCTCCCACTTTAGTTTTCAACTACAGAGGAGAGAACTAGTCAGCTGTGAAAGTGCTGAACATTCCTGGGCCTGGTCAGCTCACTTTGGATGAGACAGATGATACAAATTCTGCACAGAAAATAGGCAATGCAGACTAGTTGAGCAAAGGAAACTAATGTCACCATCAGATTTTCTCTACTATTGCATCATAAACATGGCTATTTTGGCCAGTTTGTGTGCTCCTTGCCTGACCATTACCCTCCCCTGAGAGTCCTCTGGGGGCCAGTGATTCTGGTGATGCTTTTTCTTCATCATGATGCTCTTCACCATTTCCTCTAATCAAATTTATAAAAGCCCACTTGGATATTAGGCAGTTCTACCTCATCCAGAGAAATTATGAGTGTGAATTTAAAAGGTATCATTTTTCTTTAAAGAAATGGCCTGCCATTTCTTATCCATGAAACAAAATGGCCCCAATCTAATGGATATCGTTGGTAGTATGCTTTTGTTTAATTTGTTCCCCATATCAACAGAAAGTGGAGGCATCTGTGAAGATGAGGCTGCTCCAGCTGTACCTACCTACTGCCACATGCTACATCCCAGGCTAAGTGATTTACTTGCCACCATGACTTTCACAGAGAACCCATTTCTTTCCTATACAGAGAGGAAAGAGAACTATGTCCCATGATACTCTATACATCTGGGGACTTCACTGGATCCTCCATATCTCCTTCTATCAATTAACCAGGGAAAATTCTCTCCATTTTACCTGATAAGTATTCCAGTGTATCCTACATCCCACCCCCAGATTCCTACTACATAAAGTCCTTAAGCCAACCCCTAGGAGTGACTTTATCCTAGTGAAAGCAGCTCTGTGTGGAGCAGCTCCATGTGAGCAGGGCCTCTTGGCACCTTACCTGGACTCAGCTTATGAACAAGTTTTTCTGCCAGCCTGCACTCCTCAGCCAGTTGCTCTCAGAGACCCTGCCCGTGGTAGCAGTAAGGGTCATGCTGGGTGAGGAAGTCCTTGAGATGCCTATTGATGAAGAAAGAAGCATCTCTCCCTGTAGTTTCTGCCTTAAATGGGCCAACTCTCATGCCTTAATTTCAATTAGAAAAATTGAAATCCCTAAAGTAGTATACAAGGGGAAATTTATGATTAGAACTCAATGAATGATAGGTTGTTAGGGCATGGACACAGATTTCTTGTACATTTTTGGCAACTATAGCTAAGTGTTTTTCCCCCCCTAACTAGTGTAACTCCACAAGACAATATAAACTCCCAGACCTCTTTTTTAGTCTTTTTCTCTAAATACTGTGAAAAAAATATAGATAGATACACAGGGACAGAGATATATGTGTATGTATTATGTGCATATGGGTGTGTGTGTCTAACTGCCATCCTTGTTGTGAGATCCCAGCCAATGGAGAAGACATAAGTAGGAGCTAAGAATCTTACCTTGCCTTTTTACCATATATGAAGAATGGATGGGATCTGGGAATATAGGAAATCCCCTGAGGCCAACTTGTACTAAACTTACAAGTACCAGGAGAATACATAACTTTGCCAAGGGCTGATGGCAGGGTTGGTTAGGGGATGAAATTGGTAAAATCAGTAGTTTAACTTTGCACTGTGAATGTGGCCACATTCTTCTTTATCCTTTCAAGGCCGCTCTCCAAATTTTACCTGTCCTGATCGCTTATTTCAGAAAGTGGTGTTTTTTCTTCTTCATCTTCATCATTTTCATGAAGATCTGCTCATTCAGAAATGTTCTGTCAGACATGAAGGAGTTCTGTGTCAGCCTGACCTATCAGGGCATGATGTCATAAATATGCAGTGTTTTAGGGTACACTGAGAAATTTTGAATAGTCTCATATTTGTCTTTAAGAAATTGTCTGGGTTTTCTTTTTTTCTTTTCTTTTTTTCCCCAGTGTCGTTTAACCACCAAGCCACATCCCCACCCCTTTTTATATATTTTATTAGAGACAGGATCTTGTTGAGTTGCTCAGGTCCTCACTAAGTTGCTGAGGCTGGGTTTGAACTTGCAGTCCTTCTACCTCAGCCTTACTGAGTCACTGGAATTACAGGTGTGTGCCACCATGCCCTGCTGGATTTTTTTTACAGTCCTTCTACAAAGACCATCTTTAATCTGGTGAATCACCTTGATGTGTTTTGTTTAAAATGGGGAAATGATAAAAATGACTTTGGTTTCATAGGTCACAGGAATGTGTTCAGTTTTCCTTTCCACTTTTCCATCTATATGCTCCCACCTGCTATAAAGCTGTGCCCAGACACAGACTTTGTATTCCATCACAACTGTCACATAGAACCATCTCCTTCCTAAGACAACTAGGGAAAATCCGGACCTCTACACATCTCAGCACCACATGGACTGACAAGTAGGTCTCTGCTGTGTAATCTGGAAAAATTCTGTGAGCAGTAAGTATTAAGTCAATTAATTGCTCTCATTTGCCTTCATTTATCAAAGATAGCACTAAAGAAAATACTTAGAAACTCTTCCACCTGAGCACTTTTTACTCCAACAATCTTCCTCCTCCTATGATTTAACCCTGGCCTTCATCCATATGTATGTCTTATCTTCCCAACTTGACCTTGTCATGGCCCAAATGTGATATGAGAAAATGAACCTGGTTAAAATTATACAGGTGTGGAGTGTCCTCTGACCCAGAACAAGGTACCTTGGAGCACCTTGGTGTAACAAGGACATGAGGCCCCTTATCTGAGCTGAGCTCTGCTAGGGAAAATACCATACATGGGCAATGAGAGTTTGGGACTGGAAAACAGAGCCACCGCACCATGGAACCATATCCAAAAATATAGACAATTTGACCATCCTCCTCAGACAGCCACAAATACTCAAAGAACATTTAGCAATACAGTTGGAGGAGGGATGAGATGTCCCACTGTATAACAATCTGTTGGACAGACGATGGGGCATCTGCATGTGGCAGAACTGTCAGAGAGTTTCAGTGCACCTTCACTGTCCTCACATCCTGGTTCACATCCTGCATTGTCCAATGAGTGCCAAGTTGGGAGAGTTGTGCCTGGAAATAGGAAGAGTGCACACTGCATGACCCACCTGATGTCTGTGCTTCAAACCTGGTCCTCGTGTTTGACTGAAACCAATGAATAACTCCAGGACCTGTGTGCAAGGAGATCCCTCTATCCACACACAGGAGTGAGCTTCAAGAATAGGAGATCTGTGTGGGAAACCACTGGGAATCCTGTTCTCCTTGTAGGGGATGTGCTCACTGGTCATGTCAGAGCAGAGTAAACCACATGCTCTTCAGAGAGGGAGGCTGGAGGCTTAAGAGGCTGATGAGAGTCAGACAAGTCATGGCAACTGGAATAAACCAGATATATCTAATCCAGTGAGTCCATCAACATTTCATTCATTTCCTCATCCCCTTGTAGTTCTATGCTGAGCCCAGGGATGTAAGGAGAGCAGAATGGTAAACAACAATAGGTTTGAATTCATAATGGCTCAGTAGGTCCTGATTAGGATCCTCAACAAGAAGCTACAGAAGGAAGAGTGGCTATTTCTTCAAAGAGGAGGATCAGAACAATCCCCTCAGGGCTGGGGTTGTGGCTCAGTGGTAGAGCAGTTGCTTGGCACGTGTAAGGCACTGGGTTTGATCCTCAGCACCACATAAAAATGAATAAAAGTAAAGGTATTTTTTACATCTACAACTTAAAAAAAATGTTTAAAATCCCCTCCAACTCGGACATTGTGACTTTTGTGAGAGTTTGAGAAGTAGGGTGGAGTGGGAGAAAGACCAGCAGGTGGCCAGTGCACTGTCCAGGTAACACGCTGATGAGGAAGGAGACTCGGCTTTCCTTGTATGGTCCAGGCATAACATGCCACAATGACATCCCTAAGACCATTTTGTTTCACTTTCATTGAGAGTTCTAGAAAATTGTGTTTCCTGAGGTGTTATTGACTCCAAATGATTGTGGGCATTCCAGGCCTTGCTTTTTCAATGTTGTGATTTAACTTGAATTTTCTTGGTTTTCATCATATTTCTTGCTATGTCATTACAGCAAATCAACTCAAACCAAGTCTGCAAGAAAAGGATGTGCACCTCCTCCCAATTACCTCACACAGGAGAATGCAGTGGTTCACCCTGAGTGTAAAAACAGCTAAGTTTAGTTCAACTTGGTTTAATCTGTCTCTGGGTTGCTAAATTTAAAAAATAATGGAGCCAGGCATGGTGGCACACTCCTGTAATCCCAGCAACTCGGGAGGCTGAGGCAGGAGGATCGCAAGTTCAAACCTAGCCTCAGCAATTTAGCAGACCCTGTCTCAAAATTAAAAAGTAAAATTGCAGAGGATGCAGCTCAGTGGTTAAGCACTGTTGGTTTCAATCCCTAGTTTTAAAAAAAAAAAAAGTAAAGAAATGTGGAAACCAATAAAAGAACCACTAAGAAAAAAACAGATCCATTTTCTGGTTAACAGAATACATGAAATCGATATAGTCAGCACTTTCTGCTTTTCTCTGGACCTGAGATCACAAGATGTCACTCTTGCATTCAGAATCACCTGGCATACATGCGTGCTTCCTCTTCTTCTTTTGATTGTTTTCAGATTCTGCAGATTCATTCAGAAAATTGAAGAAAAGATAGCATTTTTAACAAATGGTGCTGGGTAAACTGGAAACCCATAGGTAGTAGAATGAAACTTAACCCCTTTCTCTCACCCTGCACAAAACTCAACTCAAAGTGCACATACTAAAAGAAAGTGTAGGCACAAAATTACAACATGTCAGCTCAGGAACTGACTTCCTTAACGAGACTCCTAAAGCTCAAGAAGTAAAATAAAAAATCAATAAATGGGATAGTATCAAACTAAAAAATTCAGCAAAGGAAAAAATCAGAAGTGTGAAGAGAAAGCCTACAGAATGGAAGAAAATCTTTGCCACCTGCACCTCAGGTAGGGCGTTGATTTCTAAAATATACAAAGAACTCAAAAAACCTAACACCATGGGGAGGATGTGGGGGAAAAGTTATGCTCCTACATTGCTGGTGGGGCTGCAATTTGGTACAACCAATCTGGAAAGCAGTAGGGAGATTCCTTAGAAAACTTGGAATGGAGCCACCATTTGACCTAGCTATCCCATTCCTTGGTCTATACCCAAAAGACTTTAAAACAGCATATTACAGTGACGCAGCCACTTCAATGTTTATAGAAGCTCAATTCACAATAGCTGAACTGTGGAACCAACCTAGATGCCCTTCAATAGATGAATGGGTAAAGAAACTGTGGTATATATATATATATATATATACATAATGGAATATTACGCAGCAATAAAAGAGAATAAAATTGTGTCATTTGCAGGTAAATGGATGGAGTTGGAGAATATCATGCTAAGTGAAGTAAGCCAATCCTAAAAAACCAAAGGCTGAATGTTCTCTCTGATAAGTGGATGCTGATCCATAATGAGGGAGAGGACATGGGAAGAATGGAAGAACTCTGGTCAAAGAGGAGGGAGAAGGGAGGGGGCAGTAAAGATGGTGGAATGAGATGGACATCATAGCCCGAGTTTCATGTATGACTGCATATATGATGTGATTCTACATCACATACAACCAGAGAAATGAAAAGTTGTGCTCCATCTGTGTACAATGAATCAAAATGCATTCTGCTACCGTGTATACCTAAGTAGAGTGAATAAATTAAATAAATAAAATAAAAATTAAAAAAAATTTTAAAAACCTAACACCAAAAAAGCAAATAATCCAATCAATAAATGGGTAAAGGAAATAGACACTTCTCAAAAGAAAAAATACGATCAGAAATATATGAAAAAAAAGTTCAACCTCTCTAACAATAGAGAAATGAAAATTACAAATAACACTGAGATTTCATCTCATTCCAGTCAGAATGGCAATTGTCAAGAATACAAATAACAATAACTGCTGGTGAGGATATGGAGAAAATGGTATACTTATACATCTTTGGTGGGACTGCAAACTGGTGCAACCACTCTGGAAAGTAGTATGGAGATTCCTCAAATAACTAGGATTGAAACCACCATTTGACTCAATTATCTCACTCTTCAGTATATATTCAAAGGAGTTCTCCAAAATTAGCATACTACAGTGGCAGAGCCATATCAATGTTTATAACAGCACAATTCATGACTAGCTATGGAGCTGGTCCAGTGGCCCTTCAAGAAATGAATGGATGAAGAAAATGTGGCATATGTACACAATGGAATATTATAAGTCATAAGAAAGAATGACTTTATGACATTTGCCAATAAGTGGATGGACCTGGACTATCATACTAACTGGAATAAGCCAATCCCCAAACCAAAATCAAATTTTTCTCTAATAAGTAGAAGTTAACCCAAAATAAGGGGGAAAAGGTAGAATATCCATGGAGTAAACAAAGGGGAAAAAGGGAAGGGAGGGGTGATGGGAAAAGGAAACAGTGAAATGAATCTAACATAACTTTCTTATGTTCATATATGAATATACCATAATGAACCTCACCATCATGTGCATTTAAAAATAATAACTGGGTAAATGGCGGCATGAGCAGTAGAGTGAAGGGACCAAGAGGTAGGGGTAACAGATGGGAAGGGTAGGTCCTAGGAACGGAATTAAAAAAAAATACATTCCGTGCTTTTAAAATTATGTCAAAATGGATTCTACTGTCAGGTATAATTAAAAATCAGAGAGATAAATAAATGAATGAATGAGTAACAAAACATCATAATAAAACCTTACTGCCAGGCGTGGTGGTGCATGCCTGTAATCCCAGCACTTTGGGAGACTGAGACAGGAGAATCGTGAGTTCAAAGCCAGCCTCAGCAACAACAAGTTGCTAAACAACTTGGTGAGACCCTGTCTAGGGTCTCTAAATAAAACACAAAATAGAGCTGGGGATGTGGCTCAGTGGTCAAGTAGCCCTGAGTCAATCCCTGGTACCAAAAAAGAAAGAAAGAAAGAAACCTTACTTATGCTCCATTACCAACTTTGTGCCAATTTAAACATACGGTGTGGTAAGTATTTGTGGTGTGGTGAAAGGCTACTCCAAGAGGAACACTTGAGGAACTCTCAGCTGCCTTATGAGAAATGAAAAGACTTCCTGAGATTATTGTCCCATTTATCAAATAATCATACAGATTTCTCCCCATTAAAACTATTCTTGGGGCTGGGATTGTAGCTCAGTGGTAGAGCGTTTGCCTCGCATGCATGAGGCACTGGGTTCGATCCTCAGCACCACATAAAAATAAAGATATTGTGTCCATCTATAACTAAAAATATATATATATATATATATAAACTATTCTTTATCCCAGGTATCAGGAAAAGCTTGAAGACTACTAGCCTCTAGAAAACTTTCTTCGAAACTCAGAACTGACCCCATCAGATATGCTTGTGCTTCTTGGTAGATTTGAGATGATACACTGAAAATAAACTCATTGATGGAATCTATAGATTTTCCAAGAGGAAAGACCTTTTGTCCTAAGAAGGGAATAGGATACTTTTCATTAAAGGACGCAGAGCAGCCCAGGGGCCAAGTCATGCCTTCAGGAATAATTCCAGACAAATTCATGAGGGCCCGTGCAAATGGTATCTCTAATGACATAGTCAAGAGTACTAACCTATTTGAACAGTCACTAACAAAGTACACTCAAGTGTTCAGGATCAAAAATTAGCAAGAACTTTGTGGGAAAGATCAGCTGGCCCAGTTTAGAAGACAGGACTCTTGCAAACCCCTGCAACACACATGCGTAAACGGTGCCTGTGAGTCCACTATAGTCTCTGCAACCTCCCCAATCTGTTTATTCCTGTGTTCAACCCTGAATTTGTCATTGAACCCCCCAAAATGTGGCTGCTAGGAGTGCCATTCTCTTTTTAATGGAGTACTCACAAACTGCATTCAGAGAAGAGGAGACTTGATGCTCACCCAACAGGTCAGCACTAGAGCAGGGAGGCTGGTAGGTGTCAGGCAGTTCACAGTGACTGCAGGAAGTCTTATGGCCCTCATCCAGTGAGTCCTGCAGGGTTTCTTTCACTTCCTCTTCTTCCTCCTGTCCCTATTTGCTCAGCCTAGGGGGATAAAGAATATGATTAATCAGGAAGGATTGGACCCACGAGTCCCAGATGTTCTTGATAGAGACCTAAGGGGGTGGTCACAGAAGGTCAGAGGTACTCCCTTCAGAGAAAGAAAATGGTCCTTCTAGGATGAAGGCACAGTGTAGCTGTGGCATGAGACAGGAGGAGAAGGTCAGTACACTGGCTGGACAATTAGCTGAGGAAGAAGGTGTCTGATAAAACCAGGACCCACAGCAAGCACACAGAACAATTTTTTTATAAAATGTGTTGACTTCTGCATAGCTCAGACAGTAATGCTTTAGAGACATTGTAGGGTCTAAGAGATCTAATGCAATCCAGGACATTTTGTACACCTACATTGTGTACATAGCTATGAAATGCCTACCAAGAAATTAAGGTCAATCATACAGAAATCAGATATACATCTCATCCTCAGTTAATCCATACAAGAGAGGAGACATCGATTCTGTAAGTTAAAAAAAAAAAAAAGTGTATTGAGGCTGATTACTTCTTCTTGGATACATACTAGCACCAGTATACTGCTGGTAGTCATAGCAGCAGTTTTTGTTTGCCTTGCATGTGAAATGCATAGCTAGTTTGGACCTCTTGCTTTGCTCATCTGGAGACCCTCTTCAGATTTTACTCATCCTCTTCCAGGCCCTTAATATTCATTGTTACCTTGAAGCCAGTAATTCCTACTCTTTTCTATTGTCCTCATCTTCATGATTCTCTAAAATTCAGAAATGTCCAGTCAGGCATTGAGTAGTTCCATGTCACTCATTACAAACACAGTGAATACCCTCAGCCTGTAGACATAACATCAAGGTAGGACCCTTGGATGAGCATGAAGTTTTTCTCTGGATGCAGTTCATGAGGCTTCCATTAAAAGGAACTTCACTTGTACCAATTACATTCCTGGACACTCACTGCAATTCATGATGGTGTACATAGGAGTAAACAGATTGCAGAAGTAGGAGGAACACACACACAGTAATTTGGAAGGTCACAGCCCAAGGCACAGGCTGACTAAAACCTGAGAATGAATTGCAGGACTGTGGAAGCAGACCTGTCCTTCAACAACTCACCCACAGATCAACAGGGCTCAAATAACAGATGAATAAATCTGAAAGTAATACAGTCTCAGATTTAAGCACAACGATCAGGAGAAATTGAGACACTGAAGTAGACACAGTAAAAACAGTGGAGGAGATTTTATTCAGTGACATCTATAGCTACAGCATACATATAACATATCCTGGGAGCTGCCAGGAGGAGGGTGGATCTCCCCACAGCAGAGCCCACATACTCCTCTTCCTCCTTCATTTGCCCACACTCTGCTGCTACCCTGCAGCCTCCTCCTTCTGACTCCCCTGGAAAAGAGCCTCCCAGACAAGGGAAGAGCACCCTCCAGCCACAGCCAGTCCAGCTGAGGCTTCTGGAACCCACTGGGTAGCAGACAGCTTGCCTGTGCAGATCATTCTGAAACCTATGGGGAAAAAACTCCACAACACCAGATGGGTGCACATCAGCCCAAAGATCAGAATTCCTTGGCCTTACACAAAGTCATCATGGTGGGCAGTGGTGGTGTGGGCAAGTCTGTTGGGACTCTACAGTTCATATATGAGGAGTTTATGGAGGACTCTGAACCTACCAAAGCAGACAGCTACAGGGAGATGTGCTGGATGGGGAGGAAGTGCAAATCCATATCTCAGCTAGAAGGAGGGAACAAGTTGCAATTACAGACAACTACTTCTGGAGTGGGGAGGAATTCCTCTACACCTTCACTATTGCAAAAATGGAATCCTTAGCAGCCTCAGCTGGCTTTGGAGCAGATTTAAAAAAAAAAAAATCTTCGTGGTTGTCGATGGACCTTTATTACATTTTATTTATATTTAGTGTTGAGAATTGAACCCAGTGCTTCACATATGCTAGGCAAGTGCTCTACCACTGAGCTACAACCCCAGCCCCTGGAGCAGATTTTAAGAGTAAAAGATGAGAATATTCCATTTCTACTGGTTGATAACAAATCAGATTTAGAAGATAAAAAGGCAGGTTTTTGTAGAAAAGGCAAAAAACAGAGTCGGCCAGTGGAATGTTAAGTATGTGGAAACTTCTAAAATATGAACTAATGCTGATAATGTCAAAGAATGTTCAGGCAATTCAGGTAACAGGCATGTATCTAACGTTATCAAAAATAGGCTTTTTAGGAATTCATTTTTTAAGATATCACACCCAGCTTAATTCTTTTAGCCAATGGAAATAGAAAAGAAAAAAAGCCAAACAAAGGCCTCCCCTATGTCAGAGAGTGTACTGTAAGATTCAGAGACATTTTCTCATCTACTCTTCCCTAATCAAAATCAGGCATCTTCCTGAATCTCCTTTATAAAGATGCCCCTTCAATTCCTCATTTGGCCAAGGACATTTCTATGTGGACATAGACATAGTGCATTGTGCCTGGTTGGGATGTAAGCCACACACATAAATGTGTTCTGACTCACACATCTGACGTTAACAGGAACAATGAAAGAAAAGGTAATTCACAAGCTCTAAAACTATAAATGAGGCTTTAACCCTATCCCCACCTACACCTCACTGTAAACTAGAAGTTGCTGAACACTTTATGCCTACTTTGTCCATCGTCATTAAATTGAAGGTAAAATGCCAACCCCCAGACTTCTAGAAATATACTAAGGATGGAATTTAATGAAAAGAAGAGAAGAATCCATTTTGGAGGGCATTTTCTATCTCAGAGAGGAAATGGAGCCTCATTTATCACTTTGGTGACTGTGACCCTATATACAACTTACAATATTTCTGTAGCTGGTTGGCCAGGGAGTAGGCTGTAGCTTCAGATATAAGAAATTTCTTATTAAAGTCTCACAACTGCTGTCCACTCTCTTCCAGTTGAGACCACAATTCCTCGTTGATTTCTGGGAGATTGATGCCTGCCATTGGATTAGGTGAAAGGCTGACAGATACTGCCATGATGATGTTCATGGCAGAAAAGGTAAAGCCAGGGACTGCAGAGAAGAAACCCAAACATGTAGGTTAAAAACAAATGAGATCAAGTAGGATTCATCAGGATGAAGGGATTACAATCGTTGTAATGATTTTCTTACTGTTGAGAAGAGGATGATCACTGCACAACACTTGAGAGTCCTTAACCCCCAAAGCAAGGCTCCAGATGCCAGAGCTCAGAGCTGAAGGCTCTGCCTGTAGCTCAGACTCAGACATGAGTGAAGAGGTTGGGCTGTGTGCACCAACAGAAGGTGGGAGATGTCATGGTATGTGGGGAGCCCTTGCCTTCAAGGCTGATCCACAGGCCACCTGATCTCTTTAGAAGGTCACAAATAAGGACTTTCTACTCATACAACAGTCTCAACAGTGGTTTACCTTCATGCCATGACCACTAAACTCTTCCCTACTGTCCCACGATAAGCCTACTTCTCACTGTTCATTCTTGGGGATGTCAAAAATCATCAATACAGAAATAGTTTTCCAAAATGTTATATTTTCTTCAGGGCTACCCAGAAGTTACCTCATCATTTCTGTAAGGCCAAAGTGGATCTTAAGGCTTTCCCTCCAGTGAAAAATGCAAACTTTACCAATGTAAAACTGTCATGATATTCTTCTCTAAATAATCGCATGATTTCTAAATTTGTTAGGAAGTATAGAACAAAAACCACTGTATAACACTATTATTTTCTGGTTTTTTTAATCAATATTATCACTGTCTATTCCATATTTATGGTTGCCTCTTTTCTCTCACTGAGCAGTTTTTGGTGTTTAATTAAAACTAAGCCAAATTTAGCATCACTATCTCTTTACTTTCTCCTCTATGTCTATTGCTTTTATTTTGTTTCTTGATATCATTAACACTACATTGCATATTTGTTAGTAATAGATTTCATTCTAGCCACAAAAGAGCTCTTTCTAAGATCAATGTGATTAAAGAATTCATATATACATCCTTGAGTACATGTAAAGATCACATATTTGGGGAAGACTTGTAAATATGATGCTTTTTTTGTTTTCATTCAGTTCAGTCATATCAAACAATGCAGGGCCTATCAAATATATTATGGACATTGCTCAAAAAATCTGTGTGACCTTTCTCGCCTCACATCATTTTCCAATTACTCTGTGTAAGGACACTGGTGCTGAGATTTATCTAAGGCTCTAAAGGAATTCCTGACTTCCATTAGAAAAGTTACTATTGACCGAGGCAAATGCAGGGTGAATTTGGTAGAGAATGGTTGCAGATCATAGACTACATATTTAGTGTCCATTGGGATTAAAGTTTTTCTGCACTCCTTTTTCCAATACATCTTACTATGAGCCAGCTTACTTGCTCTCTCAGAAGCCTCAAGTCCTTTTCTTTTTTTCTTTTCTTTTTTTTTAAATATTTTTTTAGCTGTAGGTGGACATAATGTCTTTATTTTATTGGTTTGTATGTGGTGCTGAGGATCGAACCCAGGGCCTCATGCATGCGAGGCAAGCACTCTACCGCTGAGCCACAATCCCAGCCCCTCAAGTCCTTTTCTTCACTACCATCTGGCCATTGTTCAAGGTCTCCCTCTTCCTGTGCCTCCTAACCTGGGATGTGTTTCTTTCTTGGCCCTAAAGTCACAGCCATTCTTCCAACTTGTTCAAGTGCATGACGGGGCTTAGGTTCCTGTGAGGTCTGTGGAAGTCTTGCTACTTGGAATGGGAACAAAAATTGGGTCACTTGGGAATGCATTTTATCCAGAAGTCATTAGGAGCTTCTAAGTGCAGTGTATTTTCTCTCTCTACAGGACAGTTAACCCCCCTCATTCACTGAATTCCTCTGGCTTCACTTTGTGGGCAGGATCTTGACCTTAATGGAGAATCACTGAACAAATACATGTTATTCAGGCTTTTCCACTCATCTCTGTGTAGCTATGTGGCTTCTCCTGATTTTGCTGCTATCTACATATGATCTGTGAATGGAAAATATGGAGGGGACCCTAGCTAAGTATTTGTGAATCATCAACTGTGGGACCTTCAGAGAACTTCCAGATTCCTTTTGTCCTAAATCCTCAAGAGGTAGAGTCCAGTGCTGACTCTGCTCTACATTGCCATCTCCCTTCACCAGGTTGGGCATATTGGTGTCTACTATCAATGTTCTCACCTACTGAGAACCCTGGCTGAATTTGGTACACACATTTTAAGCTTTCCAAGAGGACTAACATCCCCTTCCTCTGTTTCCCCCAGTGTAACCAGCACAATGTTTTACCCACAGGGGCTCAGGAAATGCATTCATTGAGCTTAACTTAGTTAGAATGCAAGTTCTCTATATAAGTAGAGATGTTATATATTATATGTATGGAATGGTAAAAAGAGAAGCAAAGCAAGGGTATTGGCATATTGTCTTTCTAAGAGCACAAAAATCATTGCTTTTTAACTAATTTGATGTCAGAAAGCCAGGATTTTTAGCGCCATATTAAATCCTAACTTTTTACTACAGACACAAAAATTGTTTCAATCTTATCCCCCCCCCATTTGATCTGAAATTTGAGAAAAAAGGAACAAAAACTATAGCTCTAGGAATGTCAAATATCACCAGTGCTTAATTTGCTTTCATGTGAAGAGATAATACTAAGGTCTGAAAAGAATGACATAATAATTTGGACAAAGATGAACTGAAAATCTTCCTTAACTTGCTTCTTTCTTCCTCCAGTTGGACAATACAGTCAGTAGCTACTGATGTTATCTGTCTCATCTTCAGACTTTGGCAGTTGGATTATTTTGAGCCAACCTGGAGCCCAGGTGTTGGTCATAGACTGAGAGTTCAGAAATCATTACCCTGAGACAGATCATCCAGCTGCTGAGTACAACCAGGAGTATTAACACAGCCAGTGATATTTTCTGACAGCATTGACTCCTTCCTTCAGTGAGCCAGCTGTCACTTCTTGTGACTTGCTGGTCACCACATTGACAGCTGTATGAAGACTGAGAGAATGTTTTATTTGTCTCTCGAGACATAGTACCAAGTTCAGAAAGGAGCAGGCTCTCAGCAGTGTCCATTCAATGAATGCATAAAAGTGGTTGCAAACCTCCTATCATCTCACCTACACTCCTGCCCAAGTGTCCTGTCAGGGATGTTCCATTTTCTCCCAGGATATAACCTCTCCTCCTTAGAGAAGCATGTCCTAATAATCTATGCCTTATGACTTTCCACTATGCAAACCTCTGTTCTCATGGACTCCTGGTGTTACCTCTTCATTAGAAACAGATGTCTTGGCCCACCCACCCATACTCTGTGCTGCTATAAGACCCCATTAGGGGCACTACCATATTTTGTTGAAACTGCTAATATTCTCCCTCTCACTACTGTGGAATCCTCAGGGAAATCTTACTGATATCCTAACTCCAAGTGTTTAATACAGGGTAAGAAAAGTAAAGCACTTAATAAATGTGAGTGATACTGTGTGCAAAACTTCCTCAACTGAAAGTGCAGGGCAGTATAAGCATCACTGGTTCTGATGCAAGAGTCCCCTAAACTTGGTTCTGCCTAAGTAAGAGAACTGTTTGAGGCTCAAACAGATGCTTTCAACTTCTCCAGGCATTCTGAATTCCCTTTAAGTTCATGTTGGCTGCTGGGTGGGCAACTATGGGATCAGCTCCAAATTCAAGACTCTGAGATCGAGGGCAGGGCCTCATGGTTGTATCATCACTCTCTTGGAATTGATGCTTCCAAGTCACATCATCCTGCTGTGAGTCTACCTAGCTCTACTTCTTGGTCAGGTGCACAAACTCACTGCAGCGGATGTTTCTCTCCCAGTTGCCATTGCTCAGCTCAGGCTGCTCCTTCAGGGGTTGGGTGATGTGAGGCATTCCTGTCTGAATGCATCTTACTCTTATTCCAAGCTCTTTGGCTTCCATCTGTGCTACTGTTAGCGTCTCCATTATGGATTATTCACAACTTCCAAGTCTACTGACTTTCTTTCTTCCATCTGCTCCCTCAGTCCTGGGTTCTCAGGAAGTGGACTCAGCTCAGGTTCTGGCAAGAGACACATGGAATAAGGCCCAAGGTCAGGTCTCAGCTGCAGTCCGCAGGCCACATTCAACACACTTCTCAGTTCCTGATAGAAAACACCAGGTGAGAAAGAATGCAGGTGGCTGTGGGAGGCCAACAGTGTCTGTGGTTCACATAGAGAACCCTCAAACCTCCAAACACTAGTAAATGAATTCTGCCAATATCTGTAGTAAACTTGGAAAAAATAACCTGAACTCTACATGAACTATAGCCAGCCCACACCTGGATTTCAGCATCAAGAGACACTGATCAGAGAATACAGACACTTCATTCCATATTTCTGTGAATTTTAAACTTTTTAAAAATAATTTGTTGATACATACCAATGGAAAACTAGTAAAGATGCCTATCTCTGTTCTCCAAAGTTTTTATTTTCAGATACACATATGCTAATTCTTGTAAGAGCAAAAACATAAATGAAGTTGAATAACTACAGTAAAAATCTCTACTCACCTTCATATGATGGCTCTGGAACTCTAGCAAAATAAAACAGACATAAAGGGCTTTGAAGTGATTTGATGGTCATTTAAGTTACCACCCAAATTTCTGAAAGAATAAAGAGAGTAAATATTTAGTTCCATATCATCTTACCTGCAAATTCATCATCTCCCTCCTCTTCTTATGGCCAATATTTCTAGTCTCTTCTTCATCTAAGATAATCAGACAAGGTTTTATATCAAGTATCATTAATGAACATAGATAAACAAAATAAAGGACAGTAATAAACTGCCATTAGTTTTAACTTCTGCCAAATAAAGTAGAATGCAATCCCTCCTCTACTTGTCTGCAAAGGAACACAATGATCCATTATATAAAGTCACAATAAAATAAAAAATTAATTCCAAAGATATCAGATATCCAAAATTTTATTCTTTCTAGGCCCCATTGTAGTGACCATGGATAAGAAATGATGACAAAGAAACTCAGGAGATTGTGAAGAGGGAACAAAATATTCTAAAATTGGATGCTGGTGATGGTTGTAAAATTCTTTAATCTGATAAAATATGAACTATACATTTACATTGGTAAAGTTAATATAAATAATTTTTTAAAGAAATTTCAGATTTCTCCTCCAACATAGAAAGAGCTAGGATGTCATCACTTATCCTCACAATAAGAGAAAGCTAAAAAGCTGAACAAACTGAAAATCTCCACTTCTTATATTGAAATCAAGTCCCAAGACAGCCTGTCAACCCCACAGCACACCAGGAATAAAAGCCAGCCTCAGCAACTTAGCGAGACACTAAGCAACTCAGGGAAACCTTGTCTCTAAATAAAATACAAAAAAGGGCTGCAGATGAGACTCCATAGTTGAGTGCCCCAGAATTCATCCCCAGTACCAGATTAAAACGATAACAGAACTCAAACAGATTTTCATGATGAAGATCAGAAAAATACCCAAAAGATTGACACTGCCAACTTTGGGACTTAGTAACCAAAACAGTGTGAAATTGGTGAATAAAGAAAAAAACAAGTAAATGAACAGTGAACGAATACAGAGCCCAGAAAACAGGACTCATTAATAAGTCAACTCATCTTTCACAAAGATTAAAAGCAATTGGGCTGGGGGGGAGGTGGGGGGGGTTGGTGCAGGTACCAGAGTTAGGGTTAGGGTTAGGGTTAGAGCCACATCCCCAGTCCTATTTTGTATTTTATGTAGAGACAGGGTCTTATTGAGTTGCTTAGCACCTTGCTTTTGCTGAGGCTGGCTTTGAACTCAAGATCCTCCTCCCTCAGCCTCCTGAGCTGCTGGGATTATAGGTATGTGCCACTGTATCCAGTAGGTTAAAAGCAATTTAATAATCTCTTCAATAAATGGTGCTGGAACAACTAGATATGCACATGAAAAAAGAAAATGTAGACAGAGCTCTTACACCTTTTGTTAAATGAATCACATACATGAATGTGAGGTGTGAAACTTTAAGACTCCTTGTTACAGTGTGGATGTGGTTTGACTATGTCCCCAAAGATTCATGTGATGGAAGGTTGCTGAGGTAGCAGTACTGAGGTGATGGGGTCTTTAAGAGATGATTAGCTGAAGGGGAACTGCCATAGGCCAGGATTAATGTAGTTCTCCATGGATAATGGGATAATGGGTCATTTCCTGTGAGATCAGGTTGTAAAAGAGGAGCATTAGCTGTCTCCTCCTGCTTCTTTCCCCTTGTGGTATTCTAGTACATAGTTCTACTCTGCCGCCATCTGCCATATTGTGACACAGCACAGCCTCTAGCCAGATGTGCTTGCCCATCTCTAATCCAGAACTCTGAGACAAAATAAAACTCTTTCCTTTATAAAATACACAGACGCAAGTATTTTGTTAAAGGAGCACAAAATGAACTAAAACACTTCCAAGAAATAACATGAGAGAGTCTAAGCAACCTTTGATTTGGTGCTCCTAGATACAAAACCAAAAGCACAATCCAGGAAAGAAAATTATTGGTAAGTTGAACTTCATTGAAATAAAAAACTTCTGCTCTGTGTAAAGTGCTGTTGAGAGAATGAACAAACTGTTCACAGACTTGTAGAAAATGTTAGCAAAATATAGATTTGGTGAAGGACTGGTATCCAAAATATACAAAAATACTTATTAAAACTCAACAACATTGAAGCAAGCAATCCAGTTAAAAATGTGCAAAAGATCTGGACACCACACCAAACAAGATATATAGATGATGTCAAGCAAATACTTAAAGGTTTTTTCAAAATTATTTTTCATTTTGGCATTGAAAATTAAAGAAAAATGAGCTATCTCTACACCATTGTTAGAATAGTTTAAAAAATGACAATAAAAATATTGTCAAAGGAGTACATCATAGGAACAGTCAGACATTGCTGGTAGAAATGAACAGGTACTATTAACCATGCTAACATGGATCCTACTAACACTTTGATTCGGGGCTGCACTATCCTGACATTTATTTTAGAATACTTCTAGGTTTATAGATACATTAAGCAGATACTACACAATTCCTATGTAACTCCTTTCCCTTAATACATTTTTGCATTTTTAGTGTCTTGCCCTAATTATAACATGTCATAATTGATGAACCAGTATTGATACATGTTTAGTAAACTGAAGTTCATAGTTGAAATTAGATTCCATTTTTATGTGTTGTACAGTTCTATGGGTTTTGACAAATATGGGATGTCATTAACTCCATTACAGTATCATACAGAACAGTCTCACCACTGATAACATCCCTGTGCTTCACCAGTTCATCCTCCCAATTGCCTTTCCTTGGCAACTGTTGATCTTTTTACTCTTTCTCTAGTTTTGACTTTTCTCGAATGTCCTATAATTGTAATGGTATGTCCCAAGGTATGTAGATTTTCAGACTGGCTTCTTTCTCATATTATATATTTTAAGTTCCCCTATGTCTTTTCGTGGCTCCATAGCTTACTTCATTTTATTTGTCAATACTCTTCCATTGTAGGGATTCACCACAGTTTGTTCATCCATCACTTAAGGAAGGACATCTTGGTTACTTTGAGTTTTTGACAATTAAGAATAAAGGTTGCGGGCTGGGATTGTAGCTCAGCGGTAGAGCGCTTGCCTCGCATGCGTGAGGCCCTGGGTTCGATCCTCAGCACCACATACAAAGCAATAAAATAAAGACATCGTGTCCATCAACAACTAAAAAAATTTAAAAAAAAAAAAAAAAAAGAATAAAGGTTGAGAGAATGAACAAACTGTTCACAGAATTGTAGAAAATGTTAGCAAAATATAGATTTGGTGAAGGACTGGTGCGGCATTCATGTGCAGTTTTATTTATTTTTTTAATGTTTTTATTAGTTGTTGATGCACGTTTACTTTACATCACATGTGGTGCTGAGAATGAAACCCAGTGCCTCACACATGCTAGGCAAGTGCTCTACCACTGAGCCACAACCCCAGGCCCCTCATGTGCAGTTTTATATGTGTCAACATAAGTCTTCATCTCATTTTTGTATATACTTAGGACTGCAATTACTCAATTATATGGTAAGACTACATTAAGCTTTGCAAAATACTTCTGAACTGACTTCCAAATTGACTATTATCATTTTCACACACTCCTCATAATTGAACAGTTGTCCTGTGCTTCTCTGGACAGAAAATGAGGTATGTCAGCAACTCTATTTCGGTTTTTCTTAATCCCTTCATACATTAGCATGGTGCTGCTTTTCATCTCCTGATTGTGGGTCCAGTATCAACTGGGTGCATTTAATTTTGTTGTCACTGGAAGTCCTCTAGAGTTTATCTGGCAAGTGTTTTATGAATTTAATTACTTTCACATAGGTTGAGCCATTGAGATTTTTCCATCGTTTTTCCTTGTGTAAACTTTAATGATTTATTTTTCAAGATATTTGTTGATCTAAGTATAACCCTAAATGTTTTTCACAATATATCCTTGCAATTAGATACACAATGCTATTTTACTGTAATGTCTTAGGATTTGTCTTTTGAAACTTTATTTCTAGATATTTTAAATTGTTCTCTATCTTGCTCTCATCTAGTTTTTTAATTTTCTGGAGTGTTACCATCTGTTTTCTTGTTTTTCTGTATTGTGTCATTGTTTTCGATTCCCTTACTTCTGCTTTTGCAGACCCAGGGCAGACCCTGGTTGTGAGGGGTAGAAGTTTATAGGGACTTTTAAGAAGGGGGCTGGGGCAGAGCACCTGAACACATGCTGTTATCCCTGTGCAGAGGGCCCTTACTGGGGATTAGGGCTAGACCTATAAGAATGTCAAGTGCATCCTATTCATGGGGAATTAGGTTATGCTCTCAGTTCTGTTGTGAGAAGGGCCCTGAAAGATGACGGCTTTTGTTATATTACTGTTGAATTACATTGAATCCTATATCAGGCACTATTTTTTTTTTTTTTTGTACTAGAGATTGAATTCAGGGGTACTCAACCACTGAGCCACATCCCCAGCCCTATTTTGTGTTTTATTTAGAGACAGGGTCTCACTAAGTTGCTAAGTGCCTCGCCGTTGCTGAGGCTGGCTTTGAACTTGCGATTCTCCTGTCTCAGCCTCCCCAAGTGCTGGGATTATAGGCTTGTGCCACCACGCCTGGCTACCGGGCACTATTTTAAGTGCAAGGGAACACAACATGGAACAAAAAAGAGAGGTAACCATAACAAAACAAAGTCCTGAAGCTGGCATTCACATGGAAACAGATCAAAAAATAAATAACTATACATCAGGGGGTGATATGATCTTTATTATTCCTTGCATCCACTTATTTTGGTTCATTTCCTTACTTTTTTCCTAGCTTCTCAAGGTGGAAGCACAAAGAGAACATTGATTTTATCCCTTTGTTCTTTTCTAACCTAAGCAGTTAGAAGGAGAAACGCCCACTTAAGAACTTCTTCAGATGTAATGTATCAAGCTTGATGTATTGCATTTCAGTTGTTCATCAGTTCAAGAGTTTCCGATTGGGCTGAGGTTGTGGCTCAGGGGCAGAGCGCTTGCCTTGCACATGTGAGGCGCTGAGTTTGATCCTCAGCACCACATAAAAATTAATAAACAAAATAAAGACACTGTGTCCATGTATAACTTAAAAATATTTTTTTAAAAAGAGTTTCCGGGGCTGGGATTGTGGCTCAGTGGTAGAGCGCTTGCTTCACATGTGTGAGGCACTGGATTCGATCCTAAGCACCACATAAAAATAAATAAAATAAAGATATCGTGTCCATCTACAACTAAAAAAAAAAAATTAAAAAAAAGAGTTTCCTATTTCCCTGGTAATTCTTTTTCTTTAACTCATAAATAAGTATAAAAGAAATATATTGCTTAATTTTAAAACATTTGGTTGGTTTTCAGATTTGTTACATTGTTGACTAATAATCTAATTCTGTTGGGTTAAAGAATACTCTGAATAAAATCCTTAAGGTATTTTTTAGACTTATTGTATGATCTCTTAAATATCACAGTCATGTTTATCACTGTGATAAAATAGCTGAGATAAACAACTTTTTAAAAAGGAATGGATTATTTTTTCTAATGATTTGCGAAGGTTCAGTCCATGGTCACTTGGCCCCATTGTTGTAGGCCTTTGGTGAGGCCAAACATCATGGTGTCAGTCCTGCGGTAGAGCAAAGAGGTTCCCATGATAGTGTCTGGGAAGTGAGAGAATGAAAGGGGAGGGGGCATCCAAATATCCCTTTCAAAGGTGTGCTACCAATGACTTAACTTCCTCAATTAGGTCCCAGTTCCTAATATTTTCACCATTTGCCAATGTCATCATCAGTTGGGGACCAAGCTTTTAGCACACGAGCTTTTACAATGCTCTGTATAATCATAAAATGAATATTTCCTCTCTATCAGCTGGAAGTAACGTTATACATTTTTGACTTCACTGGATAGTCTATCAAATATTTAAGAAAGAAATAATACCAAACTTATACAAATATCTTCTAGTAATAAGGGAGGAAATATTATACTGCCAAACCCAGGCAGCAGCAAATTAGGCCAGCAGCAAAATAATCACATAAGGACATTTAAATTATTTTATTTATACTTATTGCTATCATCATCATCATCATCACTATTTTTACAGTTCTGGTGATCAAACCCAGGGCCCTATGTGCAAGCACTCTACCACTGATCTAAGACCTCAGTCCACATGAGGACATTTTAAGGTAAGCAAACTAGAAACTATCATTTATGATGAACAGAGACGTGATAAATACCACAAAATATTGGGAATGTAGATTTTTTTAAAAAACACTGGAAAAGGCAGGGCACAGTGGCGCACGCCTCTAATCCCAACACTTTGGGAGGCTGAGACAGGAGAATCACAAGTTCAAAGCCAGCCTCAGCAACGGCAAGGTGCTAAACAACTCAGTGAGAACCTGTCTCTAAATAAAACACAAAATAGGCATGGAGATGTGTAAAGATTCTGGCTGTGGAAATGTACAAGACAGTGAATTTCTTCTTGTGAGCATACTCCTGGTGAATAACAGGTGTTTTGTTTTCCGCAATTGGAAAACCCTGCAGTCTCTCCCAGGAACTAATAAGATAATTGATGCATGCTAAGATGCTTAGCTGCTGTAGCAATGCCCTTCATGAAGAGTCTCTGTGTTAGAGAGTTATCAGCTTTGACCTTAATCACAGGCACATAGCTCCTGGAAATGAAGGAAATGGCTTACTAGGTAACTACAATGTTTTAGTAAGCTCCCTGCTCCTGGACCTGCCCATGTAACAGTAATTTGCAACAGTGGACTTTCTTGAGAGCTACACAAAGCTCTTAACATTGCATATTATAATGGTAGAATGTTAACTGAGAAATAAGCTACATAATGTTGCTGATTCTGTTAATGGTGGAATGTAATTGTGAGTCTCTATCTTTAGTGACTTGGCTTTGAAATTTACCAAATAACTGAAAAACATTTGTACTTTGATTTTATATACAGTTCAAAAAAGTTAAATGTAAGCCATAAGATAATA
Organism: Geosciurus inauris; assembly: GCA_004024805.1. Taxonomy (NCBI): domain Eukaryota; kingdom Metazoa; phylum Chordata; class Mammalia; order Rodentia; family Sciuridae; genus Geosciurus; species Geosciurus inauris. The sequence continues at coordinate 23,121 of PVHX01011435.1, read as the reverse complement.
TAGGAATTAAAACCAAATTGGACCAATACCTATTTCATCTTAAAGACAATATTTTGTTTCACTAACTTTCTACTTAACATACTTATTCCTTGGCTCTTGGGATTTTTATTTGCTTGTTTACATTGGTGTGAACTGGTGAGCATTCTAAACTTGAAAAAATCATATTTGAATAGTTACAAAATATATTCTTTTCTTCACATTTTAGCTTGTCTGGAATTGGGATGCATCTCAGTACTGCAAACCAGTTGATAGTCACAGGATTATCCTAGCTTATGCATGTGTGAATTGCAGCTTATAGTGGCATCCCTTTAAATGTACTGTGTATTGTCAATGTCAAAAATGTCAGGTTTGGGCTGGGGTTGTGGCTCAGTGGCAGAGTGCTTGCCTCACACATGTGAAGCACTGGGTTTGATCCTCAGCACCACATAAAAATAAGTAAACAAAATAAAGATATTGTGTCCATCTATAACTAAAAAAATTAAAATGTATATTTTTAAAAATGTCATGTTTGATTAGCATTTTATAATGCCTTCAGAAATATTACTCAGCATTGAAATGCAAGATATGCAGAAAAAGCATGGAAACAGACCAGTGGGGCCAAAGTTTGATATTACTGAAGCAAATATTCACTGTAGGAGAAATGGTCACAATTCCATATTTTCTTGCAAAGCACCCACAAAATATTTTACAAGACCTAACATAGAAGATACCCACAAATAAATGAAGCTGAGCTACATTTTGTCATTGAGGAACATGCAAAAGGATTGCCTGTCACACACCAAGCAAGGCAGCTGAAGGCAGAGGAAATGACCAAGACCCTTGGAATCCGTGAAACAATATTCAAAGCAATAAGAGGCTGATGTGAGCGATTCATGTGCAGTGCTGGACTGTGGTGAAGGCATCAGACATTGTTTTGTCCAAAGCTTCCCACTGGCACCAACAGAAGACAGTGTGGAGCCCTCTTTGAAGATAACAAATCACAAGTACTCTTGAAGACACATAGGACTATTTTCTGTGGGCAAATGCAGACAGTGAGGATGGTGATGTAAAAAGTGACTCAAAAGAGTTGGGTTCAGAATATGAAGTTATAACTTAACAGGTTTATTTGCCATGTCCTTTACATACATACAAGATTGATGTGATTAAAAATTTTAACAACAGTTTCAATAAATATAAAATAAATATTTTTGTTATAAAAATACTATAAATTAGATAATACATTGTGATCAAATGGACTGTCTCAGGATTGTTTAATTCTTTTTATCAATAGAATATTAAGCAATATAGTTAATTACATTGACAAAATTAATCAACACCTTAATAAATGGGAAAAAGCAGCATTGCACAAAACTCAATACCCTTCCATGTTCTAATTTCTAGGCAAATGAGAAATAGAAGGAAAACACCTCACCCTGATAAAAAGTCCTTACAACCTACAGCTGATTTCATACCTAATGGGGAAAGCCTGAATAGCACCCACAAATGCTGGGGAAAAGATAAGGGTACCAGTTCTCACCTCTTCTGTTCAGCAGTTCAGAACAACAAAGCAAGAAAATTACAGGCAAAAATATTTGGAAGGAAGAAATAGAGCTATCTTCAATTGCAAATGATATGATTATGTCAGCAGATAATCCTTAGAAGTTCACCAGAAAACTGCCAGAATTAATAAGTGACTTTAGCAAGTTGCTAAAAATGCACTTAACTTTGAAGACAGAGAGAAACTGCTGGAAAATGGAAATCTGCCCCTACAAAGGGAGGAGGAGGATGGGATAAGGCTAGTAAAGGATTTGTCTCAGCTACAGCAGATTTGCTGGGGAAAGGCAGCAAATGTTCTAGGTGAGAGAAAGAAAAAACCACAAGCTTCGTGTAGGGACCACATGGGTGTACAGTGTGCCCAGGGCAAGGGCAATTAGAGATGCCTCCTGAGACATAGAGATCAGAACCTAACTACAAACTTGCAATTGCATTTAAAAATAAAAATTAAGTAAGGGGGCTGGGGTTGTGGCTCTGTGGTAGAGCACTTGCCTACATGTGTGTGGTACTGGGTTCAATCCTTAGCAGCACCACATATAAATAAATAAAAATAAAAGCCCATCAACAACTAAAAAATCTAAACAAACAAATTTTTTAAAAAATTTAAATAAGGACTGAACACTTCACAAAGAGGGGAGGTGCAGGACCTGGAAGAGGGCTTAAGAGTAGAAATGTCTAGATTGCTGCAGAGAACCCTAATTATTACTTTTATGAAACTTTTCTTTACATAGTCTGCTGTCTACTGAACAGGACTCTAACTCTTGAATCACTAGCCAGAACTAGTCCTTGACTTGATGGCCTCAAGTCCTAAACATCCTTCCTCAACCTAAACCTCTTAGGGCCCAGATGGCAGCTTGTCTGCAAGGGCAGATGTGGGAGAGGGGAAACAATGTATTGCCAGTTAACCCTAACCCATTAAGTCCCAAATTTTCAATTCTGCCAGTATTTCAATGAAATTGATGCATTAAAATAGTTTGGAAAGTTCAATCTAGAGCTTATTAATGATATGATATCATTAATAATATTTGTATCATCAGTGATCATTTTGCCTGTTACGTTTCTCAGAACACAAGAACTCTAAAAACAAATATGTGGAGTTTACATATATTTTCTATTCGTGACTCAATTTTAAAGTTTTTTTGGTGTTCCATAAATGGGACAATGGAACATAATAGGTTAAGGAAGCCATTAGGATGCCTGATTTAGCCACTACCCATGTTACAAGAGATTTCCCTAATTCCAGGACTGAAAGGAAAGTTAGTGAAAATAAAGCAAACAGCTCCAAGCGTTCTGGGTGGGCAGCATCTTTGGTTGGATCCATAAGGTATTCAAACGAAGTGGTTGAGGCTCCAGAGTGGGCAAATACGGTGTCTCAAACCCAGCAACTGAAAACTACTCTCTTGGTTCCTTGCTGGTAGATCCCCTTTTCTCCTTTCCCTTGCTGTCTCCGCCCTACACGACCTTCCAAGGCTCCCTACTCTTTCTTTGCAGTAGCTCCAAAGTGATTCCTCAAAAAGCAACTACTTTTCAGTCCTTTGTAACCACGGAAAGTTTTTTTTTTTTTAATATTTTTTTTTCTTTGTAGATGAACACAATACCTTTATTTATTTTATGTGGTGCTGAGGATCGAACCCTGTGTCTCACAGGTGGGAGGCGAGCGCTCTACCCCTGAGCCACAGCCCCAGCCCACCACGGAAAGTTTTTAAATTGGAAAAAAAGAAACCACTGGCGCCTGGCAAGAGACATGTTAACTAGGTAAGGAAGATCCTTTAAAATCCTCATCTAAATTTTACCGTGGAGGGAATCGCAGTGAACTTTTCATGATCTCCTCCACCGTCATCTTTTCAGAACAGACCCCGGCAGGAGCAAGTGGGAGCCCCGCGATTCTGGGGCGCGCCCCTGGAGCTGCTCAGCCTCCTCTTACCTTCACCCGGAATGAATTCCGATGGGAAGTCAGGACTCAACCCTTGGGACACTGAAATCCAGGCCCGGATCTTTTCTTTTTTTTTTTTTTTTTTTTTTAATTTTTATTTTTTAGTTGTTGATGGACACAATGTCTTTATTTTATTGCTTTGTATGTGGTGCTGAGGATCGAACCCAGGGCCTCACGCATGCGAGGCAAGTGCTCTACCGCTGAGCTACAATCCCAGCCCCCGGATCTTTTCTTGAAGGAGTTCAGGGGTGTCAGGGGATTCCCCACACGGCGGTGCAAAATTCCGGGCACCTGCGCCCCCTAGTGGCCTCAATGGACACTTAGAAGCGCGAGATTCATCCCGTAAAACAGTGACAGTTAAGAATCTAACGAACCAAATGAAATGTTCCCAACCCGCTTGAACCCAGGACTAGAAATTGAGTCTGATCATCCCACCACTGAGCTAAGGAACACATTTTCGTATTTCAAATAATTCTACTTGTACAGAAATAGGACAATAGGTCCAAATATGAGCAGGAGTTGGGGTAAGAGAAAGCCCAGGGCAAAGGATTTGACTGCCAGTGGCCGAGGGTCACCTGAGGACAGAGGGGAACTTGCCGGGCCGCTGGGCTCCTTGGCCGCGGGGTGGGAAACTCCAGTGTCAGCAAACATGTAGCCAGCAGAGGCTCTGAGGACAAGACCCAAGCTTGGATACCCAGATGCAAAGTATCCAGTTTCTCAGTATTCGTGGCCTCTCTGAGGATCTGGCTTCAGACACCTGAATTAATGAGGAGCCAAGGGACTGGGGGAACGGCTGAGCGGGCAAACAGCAGGGGACCAGGAGGGACTCAGGAACCCGAAGCAGCCACTGCCCTGAGCAGCCTCTTAACTCTGCCGTGAATCCCGCTTGTCCCCTAAAGTAGAAAATGGGAGGAGAAACCAAGTCCCATTTAGGGCATGAAAGAAAATGGCCTTTGCCCCAACCAAACAGAAGGGTCCCACGGAGACTTGAACTCTGATTGTTGAACTTAAAGTTTCCAGAGTGCTCACCATTACTGCATGGAACCACAGTAATGAACAAGTCCCAACTCACCCTAGATTTGCAAGTCCTTTCACATCCTGCCCCAGAATTTCTTCCCCAGGTAAGCACAGATGTTACTCTGAGAGTTCTCTAATCCATTAACACATTATATCTCCCAATTTAGTTAGGCATTCTTTTATCCTTTGTAAGTACTTTGCCATTTATACATCTTAATATGTTTTTTAAAGTACTTCACTTAGGGGGAACTGTTTTAAATGGTATTGATTTAAAAAATTTGCTTTCTAGCTGTATATTGCTAATAATAGAAATAAATTTGATTTTTGTTTATGTAAGCACCCTACAAAACTGTTAAACTGTCTCATTAGTTTTAATACTTTGGGATCTTCTATATGGACAATCTTATCAGTGGTAGAAACAGTTTTATCTTGGATGAATGGATGCCTTTTGCTTCTTTTTCTGCACTACCTCGCTGGTTAAGACTGCTGATGTGAGTGGTGAGGGTGGATACCTTGCCTTGTTACCCTTGTGTTGGGTAGAGCACTCAGTTTTCACCAGGAAATGTGATGTTAGCTGTCACATTTTTGTAGATATCCTTTATCATTTTGAGGACATTCTCTTCTAATATACGGCTAGTTTTGTTGTTGTTTTATCACCAGTAGATGTTCTCACTGAATTGCCTTTGCATCTTTGTCAATGGTCAATTAGCCATACTGATAAAGCCCTACTTCTGGAGGCTAATCTTTTTGTTAAAATCATCTATGTGTCTATCCCTTTGCCCATAGTACAGTATCTTGCTAACTGTGGCTTTATAGTGAGTCTTAAAATTGGATAGTGCAATACATATTTTCAACTATAGTTTCTGCATCAATTGATATTATGTGGTTTTACTGTTTAGACTATCAACATAATGAATTAAACAATTCAGTATTTTACAGTGAGCCAGTCAGGCATCCCTGGGGTTAACCCAGGAATTAGAGAAGTTTCTCCCGCAAAAAAGAGAACCAGAAAGAGAAATAGGTATGAGAGGATGTATTATGAGAATCAACTCACAATTGTGAAGGCCAAGAAGTCACATGATATGCCATCAAAGCTGGAGAACCAGATGTAATTCAGTCTGAGTCCAAAGGCTTAAGAAGTGGGGGGGGAGCTTTTACTGCAAAGTTGAAGAGATGACTGTCCCAGCTCCAGAAGACAAAGTGAATTGTTCTTCTACCATCTTATTGTTGTTATTCTTTGCAGTACTATAGATTGAACCCAGAACTTTCCACATACTAGGCAAGCAATCTGCCACTGAGGCACACCCCCAGCCATTTTTATTTTATTTTGTGACTGGGTCTCATTGAGTTTCCTAGGCTGGCCTTGAACTTGAGATCTTCCTGCCTCAGCCTCTCAAGAAGTGGGATTACAGAGATTAGCTACCGTGCTCAGTCCTCTACCTTCATTTTTACAGGACCATTGATCAATTGAATGATGTGTACCCACATCAGTGAAGATGGATCTCCTTTACCAGTCCTCTGAGTCAAATACTGATCTGTTCTATACACAAGCAGAAATAATGTCTCACCAGCTATTGGTGTGGATCATAATGCAGTTGAGTTCACATTAGAAAAAAACCACACCCACTTTATTGTATTGCTCATTTTGTATATTTCAGAAAATAATTTGTTAATATTTTATTACAAAGTTCTGCATGTATGTTCATGATGATTATTGTTCTGTAGGTTTTGAGATTTTTTGTTTAAGAAGGCAAAGATCTCCTTGGTTTCGTATCAAGGACATGCTGATTTCACAAAATGAATTATGAAGTGTTCCTTTACCAATTTCTAAAAAAAATTTATGTAGCATTTATAATGTTTTTTTTCCTTTGTTAACAAAATTTCCCAATTAACCAATGTGGACCTAGAGATTATTTTGTATTATTAATATGATTCTAGTAATAGTTATAGCACTATTCAGGTTGTTTCATTTTGTGTGAGTTTAGTAGCTTGGAGTTTTCCAGAAATGGATCCACACTTGAATTTATGTGTGTAGGGTAGTTCATAATATTATAATAATTTCTTATTATGCTTTTGATATTTTTAGGATTTTTAATGATATCCATGTCTTTCGTGACATTGGTATGTTTTCTTTTTTTCAGAATCACCAGTTAGAACATTAACTTTTTTACTTTCTCAATGAATAACATTTTAATTTATTGTAAATTTTAGAGGAAGAATTGGGGAAGAGAGGATCTAAACAGCAGAGTTGGAGGGTCAGAGAGAATAATGTATACCTACTCTCATACACCTTTCTCTTTTAACTAATTTCTCTTTGGATCAATTTAACTGAGAAGTGTACAACACAGGATATTTTGGGGAACTTTGTTCTAATTAAGCTGAGCTGATATGGCACAAAATACAAGATCCCCAAAATAGATTTCCAAACAAAGAATATTACCAGAACTGAAGGGGGACATTTCACAATAATAAAGGAGTTGATATTTTAAGAAAACATTAAATTCATAAATGTGCATGCACCTAATACAAAAGCTTCAAACTACATGGAGAAGCAGGGTGGCACACACCTGCAATCCCAGCACTTTGGGAGGCTGAGACAGGAGAATCACGAGTTCAAAGCCAGCCTCAGCAAGGCGAGGCGCTAAGCAACTCAGTGAGACCCTATCTCTACATAAAACACAAAATAGGGCTGGGGATGTGGCTCAGTGGTTGAGTGCCCCTGAGTTCAATCCCTGGTACCAAAAAAAAAGAGGAGAATAAATGACAAGAACTAAAGGAAATCTACTGTCACACGTAAACACTTGTCTGTCTGTAATTGATAGAACGAGACAAGAAAAGAAAAAAGTTTGTGTGGCTATAAAGGGTTTAAAAACCACCAGGATTTATAGAACAGTATATCCAGCAGCTAGAGAGAACATACTCATTTCGGGATTACAGGGAACATTCACCAAGGTAGACTGCTATGGTTTCAATCTTGTGTTTTCCACATATACTTATGTGCTGAATGTTGAGTCCCCAGCTGATGGCACTATTGGGAGTGGCAGAAACTTTGGGAGCTGGGACCTATTTTGAGGAAGTTAAGTCATTGAAGGCATGCCCTTGAAGGGGATATGGGGACCTGGGCCCCTTCTGCTCTCTCACTTCCTGCACTCCATAATGTGAACACTTTTGATCTACCACACGACCCCAACCAAAATGTTTGGCTTCACCACAGGTCAAAGCAAAGGGGCCAAGAAACCATGGACTAAACCCCTCAAAATATTAGCTTAAACAAGTCTTTCCTTTTTTAAAGCTGTTTATCTCAGGTATTTTGTCACAGTGTTGGCAAGTTTACTAATACAATCATAAAGTGAGTCTCAAATTTTTCTTAAAGATGTTATTCAGAGTATATTATTTGATCACAATTAAATTATGAGTCAACAATGTAAAATATCTGAAAGATAACCAAACATTTTGAGATTAAGCAATGTATTTCTTCAAAAACTACATATGGGTTAAAGAAAAAGAGACCAAGGACATTGGAAATTATTTTGAGCTGATGGATAACTGAGATGAAACCAATCAACAGCAATAGGATGCCGCTGAAGAAGCTCTGAAAGGAGTCTTTCCACTCCTCCTGCTTACATTAGAAAAAGACACAGGCACAAAATCAGTGTTCTCTCTGAGCTTCTACCTTAAGAAGTTACAAAGAAAATAAGGTAATAAACCAAAGTAAGTGGATGAAAGGAAATAATAAAGATAGGAGGTAAAATAAAGAAAATAGAAAATGATGACACCATAACAATAAAAAACAAAACAAAAATGATTCTTCAGAAAGTTTAATAAACTTGTTGAGAGCCAGATACAGAGCCAAATGAGAAAGAAAAGCACAATAAATAATATCAAAATACAAAAGATATCTCAACAGATACTAAGGTATCACAATAAAGTAGTACTGTGTATCTTCTTTTTTTTTTAATATTTTTATTTTGTTTTTTTAATGTGGTGCTGAGGATCAAACCCAGTGCCTCACATGTGCTAGGCGAGCACGCTACCACTGCACCACAATCCCAGCCCCCTGTGTATCTTCTTGTAAGGATAAGTGAAGAAAAACATTTAGGTCAATGACAACATAGATAACAAAAAAATCTTTAAAAAAATTATCAAAATTCATACCAAGCGGGGCTGGGGTTATGGCTCAGCGGTTGAGCGCTTGCCTCGCATACGTGAGGCACTGGGTTCGATCCTCAGCACCACATAAAATAAATAAAGATATAAAAAAATAATAGCACATCATTTATTTAAAAAAAAAAAATTCATACCAAGGGCTGGGGCTGTAGCTCAGTGGCAGAGCATTTGCCTACCACATGTGAGGCACTGGGTTGGATCCTTAGCACCACATGAAAATAAATAAAATAAAAGCATTCTGTTTATTTACAGCTACAAAAAAAATTTTTAATTTATACCAAAAAAATAGAAAATCTTAATAACTATATACATGTGATAGTAACTAAATTCATAATAACCTTACTAAATAGACACTAGAAACATGACTTCATTGGTGATTCTATCAAATATTTAAAAAAATAATACAACCTTATACAAAGATTTTTTGATATCCCATGCCTGGAATCTATTATACTGCCAAGCCCATTTTATGAGGCCAGAAGGATGCTGATCACAAAATAATCAAACAACACTTAAATTTTCATTAATTCTTCTTCTTTTTCTTCTTCTTCTTTTTCTTCTTCTTCTTCTTCTTCTTCTTCTTCTTATTATTATTATTATTATTATTACTACTACTACTACTACTACAGTGCTAGTGGCCAAACTCAGGGCCTCATGAACCCTATTTAAGCACTCTACTGCTGAGCTACTACCCCAGTCATCACAAACATTTTACAATAATAAAATTAAAGCTAGGGGTGAAGGCACATGCCTATAATCCCAGCAGCTCAGAAAGCTGAGGCAGGAGGATTACAAGTTCAAAGCCAGCCTCAGCAACTTAGACACAAAGCAAGCCAAAAGTACTGTTCTTTGGGGGGATATCATGAATGGGATTGCTTTTTAAGTTTCTTTTTCAGTCAGTTTGTTATCAGTGTATAGAAGAATGCTGTTCGTATGTTAATTTTGTATCCTGCAACTTTACTGTGTTTAGCAGTTCAAGAACTTTTGGTGATGTCTTCCTTCTGTTTTAAGTATATCACTCTCTTGTCATTTAGACTCATATAAAGCAATCCTTGTCTTATATTCTTGTCAGTTATGCTAGGTCTTGATAAAGTTGGTCCCTGGACTCACTTTTTTCAATTAATGAAATTGCTTTCTTATAATCTCAGACCTCAAGATTAAATGCATTTCTGTTTTATATTCTTAACTGGACATAGAGAAGTGGAAAAGGGTCTAAAAAGAGGAAAATAAGTGCCTAAGCAGCACATGATCTCCGCCATTTGAAGCCCTGCCCTGGGCATATTATTAAACTGAAGTCCCTTTACAGTGCCATCTAAAGCCCTCCAGTTAGTGTCCTCCCAAAGAGTCTATGATTGCCAGATACAGAGCCCTGCACATAACTGTGCACCTGGTGCTGAAGACAAAACTGTCCTCAGAATGGTATGTGTTGCCCACTTACCCCACATTGAAATTTAGTTTTTGTAATCAGGGCTATTTCTTGTCAGTTTTAACTTTTTCATTTGTATAAAAGTTAAAGATTTACTGAAAAAAGATTTAAGGCTTGGCCTCAGCAGTGGCGAGGTGCTAAGCAACTCAGTGAGACTCTGTCTCAACATAAAACACAAAAATAGGGCCGGGGATGTGGATCAGTGGTTGAGTGCCCCTGGGTTCAATCCCTGGTACCAAAAAACAAAAAAAGATTTAAGGCTTGGCTTAGTCTTGTTCTAAAAGATGGGTCTTAGAGAAGTGTTCATATGCCAATGGTTTATGAAGACCATGCCTCCCAGAAGAAAGAGGCAGTGGAGATGAGGGAGCTGGAAAGAGAAGGCAAAACAGCCTACAAAGTGTGGTTTCAGGGATAGTAGTATGTGTTTAAAAGATGCTTTTCATAATATTTGGACACCAAGCTGCCTCTGCTTCCCTGTGGCAATTACAGGAAATATCAGGAAAGCAGCTGTGGGAACAGAAAAGAGTTCAGAATGAAAACCATAAGAGTGGGTCAACCTTGTGCATAACCAAAGTTAAATTGTATACTCACCTGTCCAGTGAATACAGCCTCCTGCATTTGGAGAGCTCCAGAGAACTTGTGCCTTCTAGGCCTCTTCCTATCAATATTGAGACATCATTGATATGTTGTTATTGTTTGTGTGTGTGCTATTTTGCTATGGCAGGCCTGTCCATGATCTTGGGACAACAGTGCAGAAAAAAGTTATTCATTTCATTCTTATTTTAGTCCTTACAAAGGAAAAAGTGATTTTTTTACAGACAAGCAGTCCCTGAAACTTTTATTCCCCTCAAGACAGACTCATTCTACAACTACCACAAATAAAAACCATGATCTAGCTAAAAGGACTGTCATCGTTGGTTGCGTGAACAATATCATGGCAATCAGAAGCCTTTTTCAACTTCAATTATGGAATCTGCAACTACTTTTGACCTCATGATGTGTATTTTAGAACACTCAAATCCCGTTATATCACCCTTGCTTATTATCCCTGATCATTCATTGTTACATGGAATCCAGTGACTTTTCCTTCTTCTTCATTATCTTCCTTGTAATCATATTCTGCAAACAAATTCAGAAATATCTAGAAGTCATTGATAGCTCTGTTTTATACATTTCAATATAGTGGCCTACCTGAGCATGGAGACATAAATTATGTATGTATGAATTTAGGGTGCACATACATGATTATCTGAATAACCTTATTTGTTGGCTTTAAAGAAATGGTGTAGGTTGATATGCACACAATCACTAGTTGGTTGGATCATTATTATCACATGCTCTGAGTCAATTGGGTAGAGTCAAAATGCATTTTGGTCTCCAGATCACTGGATACTTGTTCAGGTTTTGTTGGATTTCTCTAGCTATACCTCTCTTCCTTCTACAAAGCTTATTCCCAGGCTTAGCAGCTCTGTGCCCCCTCAAAATTCTGAAATAGAATCCACTTCCTGCACCTCATCCTTGTCTATATTGAGGATGTTGTGGGGATTGGCCAATTGGCCAATTGGCTCCAAATTGGCTTCTGCAGTCTAGTGGGGGCAATTTAAATTTGGAATCTCTTCTAGTATGAACCAATATTTCTGCTACCTCATGTCATTTTTTTAACTGAAGCAACCCCAAACACCAGCACTATGGTTTCTTAAAATGAGTTCATGGGAATTCCTACATTCAATTGCTATAGCTAAATGCAACACATTATTTGATTCATTGTGCAGAAGAGGAAGCAAAAAACTCAGAAGGCAGAAGTGAACCATATGCCTACGGGTATAAATGCCAGCGCTCAGGAAGAGCTGGGGAAACTTTTTTTTGCCAGTTTAGGCTCTCTGCTCTCTAAGAATCTGCTTCCTGTCCTTGAGCACTTGTAGTTGCTACCTCCTGCTTCAGAGGCCACACACCATCAGGGAGGACAGAGACAGTTTGAGTACTGTGACATCCAATACAGTGTAGGTCTCCTTTCTTTCCCACCCAGGCTGGAATCATCCTGCCATGGCCTCAACTGTGATGTGGAAACCAGGACAGATGGTGCCGTGTTACTGGTAGAGGTGTGGAGTGTCCTGTGAGCCAAGGACTTCGGAGCAGTTCAGTGTGATCAAGGCCACCCAACCTGCACTGAGGCTATGGACAAGGCTTTCTGCCAGCCTGCAGCCCTCAGGCAGTTGCTTGTGGAAGTCCTACTCCTGGTGGCTGTCAGAGTCTTCTTGGGTGAGGAATTTCTTGAGATGCTAACTGAGGTAGAAGGAGGAATTTCTCCCTTCCTGTGACAGCTGGGGTAACTGGGTCAGTTTCTCACACCTGAACTTGAACCAGAAAATAGTATTTTCTAAGGTGGGACAGAAGACATTTTCAGAATGGAAATGGTGGCTTGATAGACGATGAGGACTTTGAGATATTTCTGAGAGAATACCTCCCTAACACCTTCCAGTTGTGATTCTGGCTCATTTTTTGGCGAACTGTGACTTTTCCTTTTCTTGTTATATTTTAAATGCCATGCACTAGTGAAAACATGCTCCTGAGGCATTTATAGACCCCCAGAGGATAGGATCTGAATTTTTATTTTGTGAGTTTGGGTTTTTTTTAATTGTTATTATTTGGCTGTGAAATGCCTGCCAACAAACAAAAGTGACCCATGCAGGAGACACATGACTCTCACTTTAGTTCTTAATTATAGAAGAGAGAACCAGTCAGCTGTGAAAGTGCTGAACATTCTGATACAAATGCTGCACAGAAAATAGGCAATGCAGACTAGTTGAGCAAAGGAAACTAATGTCACCATCAGATTTTCTCTACCATTGCATCATGAACATGGCCATTTTGGCCTGTTTGTGTGCTCCTTTTTGCCTGACCATTACCCCCCCTGACAGTCCCCTGGGGGCCAGTGATTCTGGTGATGCTTTTTCTTCATCATGATGCTCTTCACCATTTCCTCTAATCAAATTTATAAAAGCCCATTCAGATATTAGGCAGTTATACCTCATCCATTAGGAACACAGTAGCCTATCTTGACACAGAGAAATTATGAATGTGAATTAAAAGGTGTCATGTTTTTCTTTAAAGAAATGGCCTCTAGGGTATTATCCACGAAACAAAGTGGCCCCGATCTAATGGATATCCTTATTAGCATGCTATTTGTTTAATTGGGCAAAGAGAAAATGTCTTTTGTTCTCCATATCAACAGAAACTAGAGACAACCAGTGAATGTTGGGATGCTCCAGCTGTACCTACCTCCTGCCACATGGCTGCTTCCCAGGCTTGGTGATTTTCCTCCCACCATGACTTTCACAGAAAAGCTATTCCCTTCCTCTACAGGGAAGAAAGAGAACCCTGCCCATGACACTTCATGAATCTGGGGACTTCACAGGATCCTCCATATCTCCTTCTATCAATTAGCCAGGGAAATTCTCTCTGTGTTACCTAAGTATTCCAGTGTACCCTACATCCCACCCCCATATTCCTACTACATAAAGTCTTTAAACCAACCTCTGGCAGTGACTTTATCCTATTCAAAGTACACTCATGAACATTCCCTACTTGAATGCTCCAACTACCATGCAGTGCACATTTTCAACATTTTTAGAGATGAGGAAACATAAACCAGGAAGGATAAATCACCCCTTTGCCCACAATAAAATCAAGACTCCAAACAAAATGATAGATAGATACCAGTTGAGCAGGTACAAATATTTCTTACCTAGTGGAGTCTCATGTGAGCTGGGCACCTTGGAGCCGCTCCATGTAAGCAGGGCCTCTGGGCATCTTACCTGGGTTCTGCTTGAGAACACGGTATTCTGCCAGCTTGCACTCCTCAGCCAGTTGCTCTCCATGGCCCTCAGGTTCATGCTGGGTGAGGAGGTCCTTGAGATGCCTGTTGATGAAGAAAGAAGCATCTTTCCCTTTCTGTAGCTTCTGCCTTACTGGGCCAACTCTTATGCCTGAACTTCAATTAGAAAATTGAAGTCCCTAAGGTAGGATACAAGGGGATATTTATAATTAGAACTCAGTGAATGATAGGGTATTAGGGCTTTGACAGAAATTTCAGTGAAAATATCCCTTTGAAGCTTTCAAAACAGAATTCTGGTACTCTTTGGGCAATTGTGCATACATTTTTTGCACTTGCCCATTTAGTTCCTAAAGACTAGTGAACACCCAATGTTGGTGGTTCATGTACTTTCTAGGTCTTTTTCTTTGAATAATATGAAAAAATACATTTGTGTATGTATATATATGCATATTCATACAGATATAAATATATATACATATATGTGTATAGATGTATATCTAACTGCATTCCTTGCTGTGATATCACAACTATTGAAGATAAAGTATGTAGAAAGAGGTCTTTTGATCATACATGCAATGTTGGATGGGACCTGGGAGTACAGAAAATCCCCTGAGACTGATTCAGAGTAACTCTACAAGTACAAGAAGGAAAACACACAACCTTAAGTGGGCAATGTAGTAAAATCAGCAGTTTGTGTGTATCTTTGTGTCATGAATGCGGCCATGTTTCTCTCTATCCTTCCGAGCACCCTTTCCATATTTGACCTGTCCTGCTTATTCATTTTGGGCAGTGTTTTGTTTTTTTTTTTAATTTCTTCTTTCTCATTTTCATAATTTTATGCAAATTCAGAAATATTCTGTCAGACGTGAAATAGTTCTTTGTTACCTTGGCCTACCTAGTCATGGTAACATAAATATTTATTTATGAATTTAGAATATACTGGGAGAATTGTATTGAAAGATCCCATGTTTAATCTTTAAAGGGATTGCTTTAACACAGGCCTTCACCCTCCATAAGTTTCTCCTTTATCTTCCCAGCCAAGTCAATTTGACCTAGTCATGGTCCAAATGTGAGATGAATAATAAACCTGGCAAAAGTGTTACTTATAGAGGTGTGAAGTTTTCTGTGACCCAGGGACCATGGAGACACTCAGTGTAACAAGGGCCTAAGGCCACTTACCTGGGTTGAGCTTGTAGACTAAGTGCTCTGCCAGTCTGCTTCCATCAGCCAATTGTTCTCAGAGAACCTGCCCCTGGTAGCTGTCAGAAACTTCCTTGGCAAAGAGGACCTTGAGATACTGACTTAGGGAAGAGGAGGCATCTCTCCCTTCCTGTGAATGCTGGGATAACTGGGTCAGCTCTCAAGCCTGATTATGACTTAGGACAAAAAATTTCCTGTTGCAGGTAGAAAGAAAAGCATGAGTGAGTATTGTAAGTGATAAGGATTTGAGAGAGGTGTCTCTGAATGCATCACAGGGGAGTCCTTCAGTGCAGTTCTAACTCATTTAATACCAGAAGTCCATGAGCATTTATAGTTTACTTCAACTCTATTTTTGCATGGAAGATACACATCATTATATATTTTCTACAGTCAATAGAATGAACAACATAGAGTGAATCCCACTGTAAACTGTGGTCTTTAATTAATAATAATTAAATGACTGTTATGCTTGATCAGTCATAACAAACATAACAATATGATGTAGGCTGTTTTGAGGAGAAATTCTCCTATAGAATTTGGGAGTGTAAAGCAACATTCCTATCACCAGATGTTACTGTATCAAAGCCCTAAACAAACTCCAAATAATAAGAGTCTGTATTATTTCCAAAGTATTCATGAATATCCATCCCACACATGTTGGCTTATAGATATTCTGCAGCTACTTCTATAGATCAGGACACAGAGATTCAGGAGTGATAAAATGATCCCTGGCCCACAGTAGTAAGCCATGTAGTCAGGCTGGGACACTCTCACTCCTAGTCCAGAGTGATGTCAATTTAACATGGGGCCTTCTGTCACATCCCCTTTCTCTACTTAAACATTAGGTATATGCTGCCTCTTCATCCTGAAACTATTTTTAATCAGACAGAAAGGACATTGTTGGACTTCTGTGACTTTTCATGCTGTGTATTTTTCTTCTGTGTTCCCACTCAGGCAGTCCTGATCTTGCCATACCCTAAATTTGACATGGAAAACAGAAGAGCTGGTCAAAAGATCACTTGGTGAATGGAGCATCCTGAGATCCAGGAAACTTGGAGCAGCTCAGTGTAATCAGGGCCTCTGGCCACTTCACATGGGCTATTTGAGGATAAGCCAATCTGCCAACTTGTGCCCCTTAGCCAGTAGCTCATGGAGGTCCTGCCCCCGGTGGCTATCAGAATATTCCTGGGTGAGAAGGTCCTTCAGATACTAGTTGAGTAGAAATGATACATCTCTCCACTGTTATAATCTCCTCCTTAATTGGGACAGCTCCAAGGCCTGATTTTGAATGATGATATTGGATTTTTCTGAAGTGGAATACAGAGAAATTTAAGCCTGCAAAGTTTTATAATAGATCGTCTGAGCTTTGACAGAGATTTTGGTGAGAACATTCTCAAGGAGCTCTCAAAGCAGAATTCTCTTAGCGTATGGTAAAAGGAAAAAGAGGGGGCAAACTAAGGCCTCCTCTGTATCAGAAAGTGCTCCAAAGGATTCCTAGACATCCCCCTAGATATTCTCTAATCAATGTCAGGTGTCTTCCTGAATCTCCTTCATAAAGATGCCCCTTCAGTTTCTCATTTGGCCAAGGACATTTCCATGTGGAAATACATGTAGTGTGTTGTGTCTGGATAGAATGTAAGCCACAAACATAAATGTGTCCTGAGTCACACAGTGGAGTTAATGGGAACAATGAAAGAAGAGATCAACAAACTCAAGAAGTCGGCACTCAGGAGGTGATTAGGACTAAGAGTAAATGAGGCAGCACTTCCACAACATTGTGGCTACACCAAAGGTCACACAGCTAAGGTTGCTCACATGAAAACTTGCTTAATTTTATATTTGGTGATTATTTTAGCTCAATGCATTTTGGAAAAGTGGAAATGAAGCTTTTCATAACAATTTTAGATCATTGTGTACAATATTATTTTTTGCCTAATAGTTTTATAAATATTTGGGAGGCATGTACCTGCCATGGGACTTCATGCCCTTTCTTGCTCAAATGAGCTCTTCATTCGCCAGCTGAGCTGTCACACTTAAGAGACTTATACACCTTCCTACCTGCCTGAACTGTGCATAGCCCCCTTTCCTGAGCTTCTCAGCTAGTGTCAGCCTCTCTGCCAGCTCCCATCCTTGCACTGAAACTTCTCTCCCAGCACAGAATCAATGATGTCTTTGTCCTTTTCACATTCTGAGAAGAGACAAATGTGCCTTCCTCAGTGGACACCTGGTCATGCTGCTGTGGGCACTGCCTTCAGAGGAAGAGGCAGGTTTAACCCAGGAACAACAAGAACTTCTGTCTCAGGCTCTATGCAGGGACCTCCACCTCTTGAAATCTCCCAAAATACATGATATTTGATTATCCTCAATTTATAGATGAGGAAAGAGAAGTTCAAAGACACAGGAAGTATCATTGGAAGATAATTCAATGTATTTGCAATCAGATTCACATCTGGCTCTGAATCCTGGACTGTAATTACCAAAACTAAAGCCCCTTAAGTCAAATACTAAGCTGGGAATGAAGCACCAATTCCTTGTACACTCAGGAAAGCCCCTAGGATTACAGGGCTGAAGGTTCCCTTGTGCTCAGAATTTCAAAAATAAACAAGCATCTCCAATGTAAAAAAAAAAAAAAACTTTATCTTGATACATATGTGTAAATAAGGCTTAAGACTGAAAATGTCTGAAAGAAATATGCCTAACACTCATAAAGTTTGTATTCAATGGAAAGTAATAGAACAAGGAACTATCAGTGTTTACTCTGTGCCAAGTACCTACATGACAACTCATAAATGTAGGTACTGTGATATACCACACCAACAGAGTAGCAAACTGAAGAAAAGACAAGAAACTGGGATTAGAGCCTAGGTGGTGACCAAACTGAAGAAAAGACAAGAAACTGGGATTAGACCAGTGGTGGCCTTACTCTAGACATAGTTAACAGGGTCTTGAGGGCTATATTTCTTCTTCAAAGATTTTTTTACAATTATACTATAATTCTAAAAAAATTACTAAATTATAGTCTGCCTTTTCCCAAAGTTCATTTCTCAAACTTCTTAGCAGGTTTTTATACTTAATTTTTTGTATTCCTTCCATATTCAAAATAATGCCAATAAATTTTGGGGAAAAATGTAGGTAAGTGAGACAAATTCAAGCTCAGAGGTAGCAAGTTTCTTTCTTACCATAGTGATTGGCAAAGGTCCCTTTTCCATGATTCCTTTAGTCCCAGCAACCCACCTAACTGAACAGGCCAATGGGCTCCCATTGCCAAGCTGATTGTTGGAGGGGAAGGCCTGCCCTTTAGAGCAGCTTGGGTTTTCCGGGGGCAGACAGTCTCCTCCACCTAGCTTCATTCTCACTTTGACCTCATATCACATATTTCAGACCATACAGCAGCTTCTAGACTGGCTAACTATCCAAATATCCTGTAGGTTCACCAGCTCAGCTCAGGGACATACCTTTAGGCTGCTAAAGATTCTCTGATGTCCCATAAACTTTTTTTTTTTTTTTTGTACCAGGAATTGAACTCGGGGGCACTGACCACAGAGCCACATCCCCATCCCTATTTTGTATTTTATTTGGAGACAAGGCCTCATTGAGTTGCTTAGGACCTTGCTTTTGCTGAGACTGGCTTTGAACTAACAATCCTCCTGCCTCAGCCTCCTGAGCCACTGGTATTACAGGCATGCATCACCACATCTGGCAGAAACATATCATATTGCACTACAGGGAGAAGACTCTCCTGCATTCATAAGAAGAGCCTGTGTCCCTGGAAACAGGGATTTCTCCTTACCAGCAGAGTCCCTGGTCTTGAATGTGTCACTTCTGGATACCACTGTTGCAGTTAATGCCAGACTGTACTTCAGCTCCTTTAAAGAAGATACTGTGCCACCATCACACTGGTTCCCAGCATAACCAGAAAGTGCTGTCCACTTAGTACTCAACAGAAGCTTGAACTGAGTGGAAAATCATTAGTCCCGGACCCTTAGAGCAACACACTTGTTATACACATGTAGGATCTGATATGATACAGAGAAGATCCTAGTAAAACAGGTGTAAGCTATTCTTGAAAATAGACAATTCTGTGCCTCCAATAGCCATCAGTAGCTGGGACATTAACCACATTCCAATTCTACACTTGAGAATAAACTAGAAGATGCTATATTCTTTGTGCCTCATTTTTCCATTGTCACTAAATTGAAGGTAAAATACCAATCTCTAATTTCTACAAATATGCTGAGGATAGAATTATATGAAAGGAGGAAAATCAATTTGGAAAACATCTTGTTTCTCAGAGGAAACAGCTGATCATTCATCACTTGTCGACTGTGTCCCCATATACAACTTACAGTATTTCTGTAGCTGGTTGGCCAGAGAGTAGACTGTCAACTTAGATATAAGAAATTTTTCATTGAGGTCTTGAAACTGCTGTTTGTTCTCTTCCAGTTGAGACTACAATTCCTGTTGATTTCCAGGAGGTTCATTTCTGCCTATAGATCGAGTGAAGGGTGACAGATACAGACATGATGACATTTGTGGCAGAAAAGGTACAGCCTAGGACTGCAGTGAAGAAACCCAAACATGTCATGGGTTAAAAACAAATGAAATCAAATAGGTTTCATGAGGCCTAAGATATGACAATAACTCAATCATTAAATTACTTGTGAGAAAAGATTGATCAACACCCTGCAATTTTTAAGAGTTCTTAACCCCCCAAACAAGGCTCCAGATGCCAAATCTCAGAGCTGAAGCCTCTGCCAGTAGCTCAGACTTAGAAGTGAGGAGATAGGGCCAGTGCACCAGGTAACAGTCTAAGAATTAGAAACTGCCTGCCAATTGCCTTATTCAGGCTGATCCACAGGCCATCCGGTCTCTTCAGAAGGTCACTACAGATGTGGACTCCCCACTCATCTGCCAGTCTCAAGAGTTGTATACCCTTATACCAATACAACCAACCTCTCTTTCCCCAAAAAACCAAGCATACTTCACATGTCTCCTTTTTGCATATGTTGAGAATCATCAAAGCAGAAATAGTTTCCCAACAAGTTATATTTTCCTCAGGACTACCCAGAAGTAACCTCATCATTTCTTTAAGGTTAAAATGTATCTTAAGGCTTTTTCCTCAAGTGAAAAATGTAAACTTTGCCAATGTAAAACTGTCATGATGTTCTTTTCTGAATATCCACCCATTATTTCTGAGTCCATTAAAATATATAGAAAAGGTGGGCATGGTGATGAATACCTGGAATCCCAGCTGCTCAGGAAGCTGAGAAAAAGAGGATCACAAGTTCAAGGCCAGCCTCAGCAACTTAGCAAAGCCCTCAGCAACTTCATGAGACCCTGTCTCAAAATAAAAAATAAAGGACTGGGGATGTAGCCCAGTGGTAAATTGCCCCTGGGTTAAACCCCTAGTACCAAAAAAATTGCCCCCCCCCAAAAAAAAACCCACAAAAGTGCTATATAACTCTAAGAAAGTAATTATGAGTATTTTAGTTTTTTTCTTTTATCAACATTATTCTTGTTATCTTCATTCTTATATTGACATCTTTTCTCTCACTGGGTAGTTGTTGGTGTTTCACTAAACCTAAATAAAGTTTGACGCCCCTGCCTCTTAACCTCCTCCTTTGTTTCTTTGCTTTGTTTTTGTTTCCTAATGTCACTCAACACTACATTTCATATTTGTTACATATGAATTTCATTTTAGCCACACAACAGTTATTTCTAAGGTCAATGTGATCAAAACATTCATCTATATAACCTTGAGTGCATAGAAAGTTCACCCATTTTGAGAAGACTTATAAATATGATGCTGTTTTTGTTTTCATTCAGTTCACTCACATATCAAACAATGCAGGGCCCATCTGAAGTTTAGATGGACTTCGATCAATGTGAGGTGTACAATGTGGCCCTTCTCACTCACATCATTTCCCAATTACTCTGTGTAATGATACTAGTGCTGAGATTAGTCTAAGTCTCTAAAGGAATTCCTGACTTCCATAAGAAAATTATTGGCCCAGGAAGAATTTGGTAGAGAATGGTTGCAGATCATAGACTACATATTTAGTGTTCATTAGGTCCAGAGTTTTGCTACACTCCTATTTCTAAGAAATAATGTTACTCTGAGCCAGCTCACTTGCTGTTTCAGAACTCTCAACTCTATCCACTATCATCTGGTCATTGGTACAAACTGTCCCTCTTTCTTTGTGTTCTAACCTGGGATATGTTTTCTTTCTTGGCCCTAGAGTCACAGCCATTCTTCCAGCTTGTTTGAGTGCATGAGGGGTCTCAGGTTATCTGTGGAAGGTCAGTAGAAGTTTTGCTGTTTGATAAAGGGCCATCAATTGGGTCACTTGTGTAATATATTTTCTCCAGAAGTCTTCAGGTACTGCTAAGTGCAGTAAATGTTCTCTTGCTTTGGGACAATTAACCACAGTCATGCATTGAATTTCTCTGGATTTACTTTTTGAGCAGGATCTTGACTTTGTTGGAGATTAACTGCCCAACCACATGTTATTGGATTGTCCAGTCCTTCTCTATGTGTCTTCTCTTGATTTTGCTACTATTTAAATACAATCTGTGAATAGGAAACATGGAAGGGACCCATAAGTATTTGTGAACCCTCAACTGTGGAACACTCATTGAAAGAGATTTTACAGATTGCATTTATCTTAAATCCTTAGGAGACAGTCCAGTGCTGACTCTGCTCTATATTGCCATCTTCCTTCACCAAGTAGGGTCTATTGGCGTCTGCTATCAATGTGCTCACTGAGAACTGTGGCTGCATTTGGTGCAGATATTTTAAGCTCCTTTCAGTAAGGACTGGTATATCAACCCTTCCTCTGCATCCCCCAGTGTAACCAACACAGGGTTTACCCACAGGGGCTCAGCAAATGCATTCATTGAGCTTAACTAACTTAGAATGCAAGTTCTCTAGATAAGTGAAGATTTTACATTTATACACATGGATAGGGTGAATAGAAGAGTAAAGCAGGGATGGTAGCTTATTCTGTTTCTAAGAACACAAGAGTCATTGATTATCATCCATTTGGATATCAGAAAGCCAGGATTTTTAACCCCACATTCCTCCTACCATTTTGCTGCAAACCTGATTACCGCAATCCTTTTCCCCCCATTTGAACAGAAGGTTGAGAAAAAAGTAACAAGTCTTACACATCTACGAATATGGCCACTATTAGTTTGCTTTGGCATGTGGAGAGGATAGGATAGCGAGGTCTAGAGAGAACATCATGACAATTTCCACAAGGATGAACTCATACATGTTACTTAATTTGCCTCTTTCTTTCTCCAATTGGCCCGAACATAGTAGCTACTGATGTCATCAGTCTTATCTTCAGACCTTGACATTGTGTATTGCTCTGAGCTTGGGAAGGATCCCCACACTTTTCTTACTTTTACCTCTGGGAAAATTATTCACCCTTTTGTCTCTGTGACAAATAACCTAAGAAAAACAACTCGAAGGAGTTAAGATTTATTTTGGATTATGGCTTAAGAAGTTTCAGTCCATGGTTGGCTGACTCCATTGGTTTGAACTTAAGGTAAGGCAGAACATCATGGTGGAAGGGTGTGATAGAGTAAAGCTGTTCAATTCATAGAAGGAAGAAAGAAGAGGAAGAGAGAGCGAGGGAGGGGCAAGAAATACTATTAGAGGGTTTGCCTCCTGTGACCTCCTTCCTCCAAACATGCCCCACAATCTACATTTTACCTACTTCTGCATAGTACATTCGGCTATCAACAGATTAATCCACTGGTGAGGTCAGAACCCTCATGCTCCAATCACTTCCTAAAAGTCTCACTTCTGAACATTGCTACACTGGGGACCAAGCCTTCATGAAACTAGTCTTGGAGAGACATTTCAAATCCAAACTATGAAAGAATCAAACCAGGTTCTCATGACAAAGATCAGAAAAATCCCCAGAGGATTGACAGTCTAACATTAGGACCTGCTATGAAGCTACAGAAAGCAAAATAGTGTGAAATTGTTGAAAAAAAAAA
>PVHX01011434.1:36672-64300 GCA_004024805.1 Geosciurus inauris | reverse complement strand
TGGCCTTGGGCTTAGAATAAATTGCTTTAACAATGTTGAGGAATGTTCCTACTATCCCTAGTTTCTCTAGTGTTTTGAACATGAAGGGGTGCTGTATTTTGTCAAATGCTTTCTCTGCATCAATTGATAGAATCATGTGATTTTTATTTTTAAGTCTATTGATATGATGGATTACATGTATTGATTTCCGTATGTTGAACCAACCTTGCCTCCCTGTCATTTGTTTTAATTGTAAATTATTTTAGATCTGCATTGGAATAGTAAAGATGTTACTCAAAATATCCTTTTAAGTATGCTATCTAGGACTTTACAAAAGCTAAAAAAGTGAGTTTTGATGGTGGGGAAAATATCAGCATTGGACTGGTAGTTGGTAACAAGTGGAATGAAGATGGATAACTGGGAAGTGGGATAAGAGTGGAACCTACTTTAAAATATGTATCAGTTACCTATTGCTGCATGGTTAGTTACCCTGAGTTTTGGTATCTTAGAACAACAGTTGTTCTTTCATCTCTGGTTAAGGTATGAGATCAGCTTGGTAGTCTTTATGTTGGTCATAACTGGTTTTACTCATTCTGTAGTTTTTTGTCTTTTTGGGACAATTTGAAGGATTGCTTGGGGACTGGCCACTCCCAGTGGCTTCCCTCAAATATGTGGCAGTTGAGTGGCTGTTGTGTCACCTCTAGTGGCCTCTCATCCTCTTGCAGGTTAGGGCTGGCCGGAAAAGTGCTGATCTCAGCTTTCTAGGCAGCAAGAGAGCAAGCCCCATTGTGTGAACACTTTTCAAGTATTTTATTTTCTAATGTCTCATTTGGCAGGTCCTGTGGCCAAAGCCAGATTCACAGGTTAGAGAACTGGAATCTATTCCTTAATGAGAGGAGCCTCAAAGCCACAATGAGAGAAAGAATCTGAGGTTATTTTTACCATCTTTTATAGGATTTTAGGTGAAGGAGAGATTGCGAGTTGGCGAGGATGGGAGAGAGAGATGCAGAGGAGAGGAAGGGTGGATAGTAAACATAACCTTTGTCTACTTTGCACCTTTTCCTGGGGTTGCCTCCAACTTGCTCTAAGTGCCATTTTGTAGTATAAGAAACTCTGGAGGTATTGATTAACCAGACTCAGAAACCAAAGTTAGCACCAAAAATTACTGGGAAATGGAGAACTAATAGAAGAAGAGAGTATGGGTAATTAGAGCAGCTATACTGTAGAATATTTTAAAAATTTTCTAAGACAACCCTAGGTATTATTTTGGCTCAGTCTAGTGATCTTGGTGTGGTATTGCCCTCCCATTATCTGAATTGGAAAGCTTGGTAAGGGGATTTTATTCAGCTCATAAAATTATGTACAAAGAGTGTGAAAAAAACCAAGAACCATACTTATGAAAGCTGAAATTGTACTTGGATGAAAAGATATCATTAAAAAAAAAGATTCCTAATGGTTGTGGAAAACCCTGGTAAGAGTAGCTATTTTCCAATAGGTTCTTTTTCATCAGCTGTGTCAAAAGAATAAAGGGACAATGTCTATGGCTTTTACTATTGAATTGAGCAGGATGAAACCTTAATGAGATGATTAATGTTCTGAGCAGAGCATTATATCAGATATGGGAGGAGGGAAAATGGTGTAAGGAGCTGTTTTCCCTTCAGTGAGCTCAACTATCAAGGGACTGAATTAAGATGGCAAGGGGAGCCAAGAAAAAACTTGCCACATTCTCTCATCTGGGTCTGGTCTTGTTTGGTCTTGTCTTCTCTTCTCTAGGCAGCCTCAGATCTTGGGGACTCTGAGTCCCAATTTCTTCTCACTGAAATGAGGACAATAATATCTTATTTCTCAGACTACTTAGCCATCTACTTTAAAATCAAGGCCTGTGCTTTACATCACTCAGAGCTCCTTTACCTTTCTTGCTTTTGCTTATTTGAAATTTTTGAAAAATATCAATATATGTCATACACACACACACATACATACATACATACACTTTTTTGTTTTTTTAAGGGGGAGGGATGGTACAGGGCACTTTATCACTAAGCCAAATCCCTAATATCCCTAATCTAAGTTGCCCAGACTGTCCTTGAACTTGCAACCCTCCTGTCTCAGCCTCCCAAATAGCTGGAATTACAGATGTGAGCCATCAAGCCCTAATGAACATTTATTCTTTATCTAGATTTAACAATTTTTAACATTTGACACATTCACTTTATCATATTTCTTCTCTCTTCCTCTGCACATGCACAATATACACACACATCCTCATGCATATTTTTATTTGTTTTATGAACATTTAAGAGCAGCTTGCCACATCATTCCCTCTTACCTCTTAGTACTTCATTGTGTATTTCCTAAGCAAAAATAGTCTCTTAAATTTCCAGAGTGTGATTGTCAAGTCAATAATTTTTTACATAGAAGTTACACTTATCATCTAATCTATAGATCAGAATAAAACTTGTCAATTTTTCTAATAATGTCTACATTTTCTCCTTCTAATACAGTATTCATGTCAGAATCATAATCATAATTTGTTATCTCATGTCTTCAGTCCAAATCTGGAAGAAGTTTTCAATTTTATTTGTCTTTTGTGACATTGATATTTTCAAAAAATACAAGGCAGCTATTTTGTAGAATGTTTGTCACTTTGGGTTTATTTGATGTTTCCTGATATAGACTCAGACCACGACTTCCTAGCTGCATATGACTTCACCAATGTTGTTAGTCAGCCTCTCATCATTGTGATAAAATACCTGAGAAAATAAACTTAAAGGAGGAAAGATTTATTTGAGGGTCATGGTTTCAGAGGATTCTGTACACAGTCAGTTGGCTTCATTTTTTCTGGGCCTAGGCTGAGGCCTTAATACATCATGGTGAAAAGGCATGGTGGGGGAAAGCCATTTAATTCATGACAGACAGGAATCAGAGAGAAAGTGAGGGAGGAATCAGGGACAAGATGTACCCTCTCAGTGCACACCCCCAGTAACTTTCTTCCTCTAAGTACACCTTCCCTCCTCAAGTTTCTACCACCTCCCAATAATGCAATCAGCATTTACTTCCGTATTTACCTGTTAGTTTATTTATTCTCTGACAATTCATCCAGTCACTAATTAATTTGCTTGCTCAAAAACTACCAATTGAGACTGGGATAGAACTCAGTGGTAAAGTACTTATCTTACAGGCAAGCCCTTGGGTTGAATTTCCAGAACTGAAAAGGAAGAAATAAAATGAAAGTTACTTACCTATTGAACAACTACTAGAAATAAGACATAGGAGATGTAATGTTGATGAAGAAAACAGAATATTGATATATTCCTAGAGCTTATAGTCAATTGGGCAGTCTGAGATTAATCAAAGAGTCACTCAAATAAAAATTATATTTTCAATTTTTAAACATAAAAAATTATAATGTAATTGTTTTCCAAAGGATATGTTTAAGGAAGTATAAGGAGAAGGGAAATGAGTTTGTTGGGGTAGTTGGTGAAGCTGTCTCCACTAAAATGATATTCATGCTGAGATCTAATGTTAAGGCCATTAACATGGGGGGAAGAAATAAAGGAAGAGAATGGGAGGTGGTGGTAATAGAAAAATGATGGTACCCAGAATCAGGGGAACAGAACATCCTATAGATTATCATTTTAATAACCTACTCCAATGCCATCAATTCTTTTGCTGAAGATCCTACACTATTCACTTTTGACATCTCCAACATGGTATTAATTCACTCACCCACACCTCTGTCCTTAGGACAGTGTTGCTGTAAGTCATTGCTTTATGTGAATTAATTCCATTGCAGATTCATCAGCTCCAGTGTCAGTTGTCTGCTTGCTGAGGTTTCTGTGTTTCTAGACAATTTCCTTTCTGTTGCTATTGCTCACAGATATTTAAAACCTGGCATATTTTTCTTGAGCAGTCTGGTTTATTTCTTCTTTCTATGAACAAATTTGCCAAACACATAGCAAATAAAAGCTATTATGTAAGAATATTCTAAATATTAATTATCTTATATACTAGCAAATTTGGTGCTCTCTTTCCAGTCTCTTCACATCCAGCACTGTCGCTTTAATAAAAAGGTGGGGGGAAGGGCCGCATGGCTTCTCGACATGTTGGAGTCCAAGAGAGATGGAGAAAGAGCCCCCAGGTTAGAAGATATGGGGTCTCTCTGGACAGTGGCGATCCATGGAGCCAATCTCCCCAGGTCCCAGGGTGTAGGTAAAAATCTGCTTCACCCCAGCAAGACTCAGAGATGCCCGGGACAAGAAGGGACACAGCCTGGGTGAGGAGAAGCAAAGAACACCGTTTATTCTAGAAACTATAGAAGCTTAAATACACTCTTGGACCAATCAGATCCAAAGGTCACAAACAAAGGGGTGCTCTCTGGCAAGAGCACTGTCTATTATCATAGAATGGGGAAGGATGGAAGAGTGGAAGGGAGGGGTGGGAAGGTATGGAGATGCTCCTACATATCCCTCTTTTTACTTTTATTTGAAATGTCAGTGGGGCCTGCATGGCCCATAAGGAAGCATGTTGGAGGGCTCTATGATAATCTCCTCATAGCAGAGAATCATTCCGCTGGATTTTCCAGGCTCCTACATGCTGCATATGATGGGGGGGGGTCGCTAACAAAGCTGTAATCTGTCTTAGGTTGTACTCCTCTGAGTAACTTACCCGTCATCAATTACAGCTTGTGCACAAGAGGAGGGGCAGACAAGAACACACCTGGCTTAGGTCATGCTCCTCTGAGCATCTTACCCGTCATTGGCTGCCAGCCTGTATGCATGTGCCCCAAAATGAGCTCTCTCTCAATAGAAGGGGTGATGGGGCTGGGAGGGGTTGGAAGGGAAGGGGTTAGGGGTTAGGATCAGTCAAAGCTGTAAAGCCTTGTGTCTCCAGTGAAGATGAGGTGGGCAAGCTTCTCATATGTTCTTGAGGGCTGCAATCCACGTGGCAGGATTTCTCTTGTGTTCCTGGGATTCCTTAATGATATGAACTGAGAGCTTGTTTAGTTTGACAGAGAGAAGAACCAGAAGAAGGCTTAGAACTCTGAGCCCAGTGATATCCCAATTGGATGGATCTAATAAAGTTGAAGATTTAGTTTATACCTTTTGAAAAATAGAAGGGTCAAAAGATAACATTAGCTTTGGTTTAGAAACTCACAGAAGGGACTTCTTACTTTAGGTGGGGCAGGTTGTCTTCTCGAGAGAGGCTTGGATGAATATTCCTGGCTGGGATTCAAAGGGGCTTAGGCTCTGTGGGGGGGAAGACACAAGCATAGCCTTGCCCTCGTGTGAGCAGAGGGTCTGGGCCTTTCCATTGAAGGGTTAAGGGGTCTTTCTATTGCACTGAGGGAAGAAGGGTAGGGAAGGTAAAAGGACCCCAGTGTTGGATTGCTGCATTGAGGCCTTGTTTGGCAAAAGTGAGGTAGTTAAGGGTAAATAAAGCATCCAACAACCTCAAAGAAGGGTCCTTTTCAGTAGAATCAAGTTGTTGAAGCATCTCCTTTAGAGTGTGATTGGTTTTCTCAATGATTGCTTGGCCTTGAGGATTATAGGAAATTCCTTTGGTATGGGAAATTCCCCAGGAAGTTAAAAATTCCTTCAATCTGAGGGAGATATAGGCTGGGCCGTTGTCTGTTTTGATTGACCATGGGACACCCATGAATAGCATTGCTTGCTTCAGAGCCTTAATTACATGGGTTGCTTTCTCCCCTGTAAGGGCAGTAGCATATACAAGGGAGGAATATGTGTCAATTATCACATGTACAAATTTACATTTCCCAAAGGTAGGGATGTAAGTGACATCCATTTGCCAGAGGGAGTTGGGTATTAACCCATGGGGGCTGACTCCCTGTGGTTGGAGTGGACCCAGTGGTAACAATGGGCCACAAGAGGAGCATGCATGGATCAGATGTTCTAGTTGAAGGCTCTATATGACCTAAAGCTAGTTGCTTGTGGACAAAGTTCTTTAATGCTGAAAGCTTAGGCTCAAGAATAGGCCATTGTTCCATTTGGGAGGGTGAGTTGTCCAGAACTTTCGTGAGAGCCAAAATCATTAGGGGTGAGAGAGAAATACCATATGATAACTAGTGGTTTAAACATTGAGGAAAAAACATGGAAAGTATTTACATGGATTAGTTCCTTTATATAAATGCTGTAACGTGAGAAACATCCAAAATCAAATAGAGTTTTACCATGAAGGTGTAAACCTAGTAAAAGAAAACAACAAAAAAAATTACAAAAGGCATAAAGAAGGTGTGGCTATAGGAAACCTTGGTGTAAATTGTAGTATATAAATTTGGCCCATGTAGAATACAAAATTATTTACTGAAGTTAGATATATAATCCAAAGGTAGAAACTTTAAAAGACATTAACAGTATTAAGCCAGTGACATTTAGTTGTATTTCCGTTTTGTTTTTGTTTTAAAAGCTGCTGTTTTGACTCAAGAAAAATCTGTAAGGCCAACATTTTTAAAAGTATTATCCATTCTTGTTAGATTTATATTTAGTTTTTAGGTTTAGGTTGGCAATACAATTCAAAGTAACTCTAGGAGAGGGGTTAAGATAAGCTAGAATCTGATTTTGAGCCAGTAAGGTTTTTAGGTTAAACAGACAGCCAATTTAAGTGGGAGAAATTATTTATCATTCCAATAACAGTTATAGACATAAATGTGTTAATGTGCAATTATTTATATCTTTATTTCCTATTGATTGGGAAGCATGTAATTTGTTTTCCCCAAATAATCATAGAAATCTTGCATACATGGCTGCATATTGCTATTTTAAAAAATTTTTTAGGTATACCTCTGTGTTTGTGTGTGTGGCTCTGTAGAAACTGGAAGGAATACTTGATGTGTTAACTATATCTGCTGAAATAGTTTGCTTTCTTGCATAAGCATTAGGTGATGAACTGTAAGTAGGTAATTGGTATATCTTCCCTAGTATAAAACTGAATACAAAGTACAGGAATTAATAATGATTCCACCACAATGATTGGAAATGTCCTTAGTGGCAGAAATTCACTTATTGAGGTTCTTATATCTGATTGGAGAAGATTTGTTGGCTTAAAAGTGGAATTGGGCTTTGACCCTCTGAGCTCGAGTGAGCGCTCTGCCCGGGATGTACTGGGGACAGTTTGTTTCATCCCTGGCAAGTGAGCCCTGTTGCCGAGGTTGCAAGGCAAGGAGGAGAAAGCTGCCATCGGAGGGCGAGCGATTGTGCCATGGGAGGAATTTGTCCCCGAGGAAGTCACACTGTAGCCAGGGGGCCATAACTTTGGGCAGGAGTTGGATCTGTGTCTCCCTCGCCTGTAATATCCTTTTCCCCTAGAGAGTAGGAGGCGGCGAGGAGGAAGAGGAGATAGGTTCCTCTGAGCTACCTTTACTGGCAGGATTTTCCTGCTGTCCCAGAGCCAGTTGTGGCGGCCTGTGGTGGAAATGCGCTTGGCAGGGACTGGCCATGGGCCTGGGAGCAATTCTCTGTAGACCCTGCCTACTTGCCATTTGCACCCACTGAAGTGTTTCCCCTCTGGAGGGAAGAGAAGGCGGTGGTGCAGAGGAGAGGAGTGGGCAGAGGGGTCTGAAGGAACCTGAGGCAGGAAAAGTCTGCCCATTGTGAGAAGAAGGAGGAGAATATGAGGCAGATTTAAATTAAGCATTGTCTGTGAAGGCCCAATTGGTTGCACACTTTACGTCTGAGCAGCGAGTGCTGTGGATTGGTGGGCAGTGGGGACTCTCGCCTGCCTGCGGGAGGCAGGGGGTGGGGCTTCGGCCAGAGGAGGTGCCGGCACAGCACGCTTGAGAATTTTATCTCTACAAGCAGAAAAAAAAATTGTTTGTGCGGGACAGTTCTATTGCAGTGGTTTTGTTCAGTTT
The DNA here is from genome assembly GCA_004024805.1 of Geosciurus inauris. NCBI lineage: Eukaryota > Metazoa > Chordata > Mammalia > Rodentia > Sciuridae > Geosciurus > Geosciurus inauris. The sequence goes on along the minus strand of PVHX01011434.1, from coordinate 56,451 downwards.
TCCCTGGGAAGGCTTGCAGTAGCAAGGAGTTCTCTGCCGAGACATAGAGTTTAAGTGGATAGAGCTGAGCAGGCTGGGAGGCGCACAGGCCGCCTAGGGGCATCTGTGGGATTGCGCAGGGTGCAGCAGGTGCAGAACTGCCTCTGAAGTAGTGATTAGCCCGTGTGGGTGGGGCTACCAAAGCTGGTGCGAGTCACCGTGTTCCTGGTTGGTGGTCCTGGGGATCAGGCCGCTGGAAGGCTGGCGGCAAAGAGGCCTGCGTGCGCATGCTGGGGCCGCGGTGGGCAGTAGGCATGAGCATGTGAGCCGCCAGAGGCGGAGTCGGGGTGGGGCACTTGTGGGCTGGGTAGAGCCGGAGCCACGGGTCCTGACTGCCAGCGAGTGCACCAGTCCTGGCTGGGGTGGGCGAGGGCATGCGCACTGGCGTGCTTGTCGCGGAGCCACTAAAGGGTGAGCGGGACTAATGCCGCTTGGAATCAGGGCTCTGCGGCTGGCAGGCAGAGCCGCAGCAAAAGTCATTTGTTTTATTCTTTTGCCTAGTGATTTGCAGGGGAACTTGGTAGCTCAGAGCAGTGCCCTGTGTGTGCGGGAGTTTGGGATTGGTGCAGCTTGCTGCGGGAGAGGGGCTGTGAGCTCCTGGGGCGGGGCCTGTGCTTTGAGAGAAGGCAGGGGTGCTGCAACGCAGTGTCAATCCTAGAAGCAGAAGGCTTACCTGGTGGTAGCCGGGGCCTCTCTGAGGAGCAGAGAGAGAAAGGCTGGGGAGAAGGCGGGACCAGCCCGCCTAGACAGACAGCCAAAGAAAGGGGAAAGTCTCCTGAAAGTAGGAAGAACACTAGGAGAGATAAGAACAGGAAAATGGCTAGAAGTAGGGCTGATCAGACCCTTTGCAACAATCAGAGAAACCAGGAAGTAGATATTCCCTGAGCTAACTTTATCACACAAAGACGAACACAAAAGACACAAAAAACGAGCTAGTGTTACCTAGCAAGACAAACAGGGGAATCACCACATGAAATCTTACTCACCGAGCAAAGAGGAGTCGAGAAGCCTGTCATATCACATCAGGGTCACCATTTGTCACTTTAATATAAAGGTGGGAGAAGGGCCGCGTGGCTTCTCGACAAGTTGGAGTCCAAGAGAGACGGAGAAAGGGTCCCCGGGTTAGATGATATGGGGTCTCTCTGGAGGGTGGTGATCCGCGCAGCCAATCTCCCCAGGTCCCAGGGTATAGGTAAAAATCTGCTTCACCCCAGCGAGATGCAGAGATACCCGGGACAAGAAGGGACACAGCTGGGGTGAGGAGAAGCAAAGAACACCGTTTATTCTAGAAACTATAGAAGCTTAAATACACTGTTGGACCAATCAGATCCAAAGGTCACAAACAAAGGGGTGCTCTCTGGCAAGAGCACCGTCTATTAGCATCGAATGGGGAAGGATGGAAGGGAGGGGTGGGAAGGTATGGAGATGCTCCTACACAGCACCAAACATATTTCAATCTTCTCTCATTTTTTCTCTATTTTTCTCAAGATCCAAGATACTTGGATCTTTATTTTTTATTTTGTTTTCATATTTCTGATGTAATTCTTTAGTGGTTAGGTGAAGTGGAGGCAGAGATGATGTCTGGACTAAATGTCCTTTGGAGTGAAGGGTTTGTATATTCTGAGTCTGAAATAGTCAAAAGTGCTGGCTTGAAGCTAGAAAGGAGTCCATGATGGTTGTTAACCCAATGAGGAAGACTAGTTTGGAGAATTGTATTATGGATACAAGAAATTAAAAAGACTCAAATTATAGCAAGATAATTTTGTTGATTGAATTTCTGTGTTGAGTTTGTTGCATATGTCTTGTCTTTATATACCTTACTTGATATCAGTTAGCTATTGTGGTATAATAAACCACCACAAATTTAGTGGCTTGGGAGGATAACCATTTATCATTCCCTATGAGATTTTGGTGGCTGGGCTGTTCTTGCTCCAGTGTTGGTGATCAGCTTTTGAATACAACCAGCCTCTAGGCTGGTTGGTCAAGGGTGGCTTTGGCTGAAGCAACTCAACTTGATTTCACAAGGATGATTTTCACATCCTTCTTGCTGACTAGCCTGGGCATGCTCTTAGTATGGTGAGAAGAATCCAAGGGGGAAAACTAAAATATGAAATCACTTTTTCAGGTCTCTGCTTGCATCAGTTTTCCTAATATATCTTGGTCAAACCAAATTGTATGACTAGACCAAGAATCTGTTGGGGGTGGCCTTACTCAAAGGCATGCATATAAGAAGGTATGCAAAAATCTGGGCCATTTATGTAATCTATCTGTTATACTCTCCACAGTATAATGTTTGTATTCTTATTATTACTTTGAAAGTGTTCCTAATTCCCAGGTCCAGTGGACTGTTTTTTTTGTTTTTTTGTTTTTTAGTTTTATAGCTCGGGTCTTCATAGCATTTGACACAATTATTCATTCCTATAAAATTTAAGTTGAGCTATTTTATAGATATTTTGTAGGTTTTTATAGATATTTTATATATAGGATGATCTTGATAACTGTGCTCTTTTCTGGATTACTTTCTGCATTCTTGATTCCTTCCAGATTTTTTCATAAATTTCTTTTCTTTTTCTGGTACTTAATTATTGGCTTTCTCAGATGAGTGGGTTATAGAGAGTCCACAAATAGTATCTTTTCTTCTCCTAAGTTTCAAAGCAACTGAGGAAGACATACAGATAGAGATAAAGATGCGATTTTAAATCACTAATAAAACTAATTAGAAAATGCTACCAAATTCCAAGGCATTTACAATGGGCTATCAATTTTTTTTTTTTTGTCACGCTGGGGATTGAACCCAGGGCCTTATTCATGTGACGCAAGCACTCCACCAGCTGAGCTATATCCCCAGCCTGGGATACCAAATATTTAGCCACTAATTAAACTTCTCCTGGTTACAATTTGAGATGCTTGAAAGCAAAAACTGTGAGTGTCCTGTAGAAAAACTGATAGTGAAAGAGAGAAGAAGGGGCTACATGATAAGTTCCTTTCTTTCTTTTTTTTTTTTTTTTTGGTGCCAGGGATTGAACTCAGGGTCACTAGACCCCTGAGCCACGTCCCCAGCCCCATTTTGTGTTTTATGTAGAGATAGGGTCTCACTGAGTTGCTTTAGCGCCTCGCCATTGCTGAGGCTGGCTTTGAATAGTTCCTTTTTTAATACTCCCAAGTGGGATGCAAGAGATGGGGAAATAGGAGACGGGCATGGTGGTGCATGCCTGTAATCCCAGCACTTTGGGAGGCTGAGGCAGGAGAATCATGAGTTCAAAATTGAATTAATGATGTATTCCAAATTGAAGTAATCATTTATTTTTCACTAGTCAATAAAAGTCATCTGAGACATTCCCAACTTTGATTTTTCCATTTCGTTCTTTTTCTCAGAACGCCCAGTCACACAAACCAAAACCCTTAAAGTTCTCCTGAGCTCTTTCTCTTACTTCCCATTATCAAATCTACCACTACATCTATTTGTTTGTAGGAAAATTAGAATTGTTTTCTCCTTGAAGGTTTATTACTTTCAGCCTATGAAATAAACTGTCAGAATATATGCATATTGATGAGGGGAAAGTAAAGATTTATTAATGAGCAGAAACATAGGAGCCATACAAAAATATGGGACTCAAAGAAAAAGATAGTTGAGTTTACTTACCATCTTTATAGAGAAAAGTGATGTGGGAGTGTATGCAATTTTAAAGGTAAAATAAATGATTTTTAGGGCAGATGAATGGGTCCAGAACACACAATGGCCTGGTACAAAGTTCCTCTGGGCTCTAGATGGGATGTTTGGCTTTTAATATTCCTTCCTACAACATGAATTTTATCTTCTCTGGTTAATGAAATTTCAGTAATAAGACTGAAGGCAATTGTATTCCTTGTTGGGCAGATCAGATCAGGTTGCTAAGGGAATTTAGGAGGAAGTCTGTGCTTGCACTAAGCGCATGGGATTGAAGAAACAAGGGAAGGTCAGAGGGACCTTGAATCTGAGGCAGGCTCCAAAGTCTCCTAGTATGTCAAAGGCCAGTCTTTTGTATATCATTTTCTGACCCCCAAAACTTTAGCCTTGTAAATATCTCATACAACTTTTTACTCCACATAATTACTTATTTAATTGACTCTTGGCAGCTCTTTCTTAGATTTCTACAAAAGCCTTTTATATATACTATCCTGTACTTCCTGTCAATATTATTCCATTTTTGTAACTATAATACAATAAACAATGCAGGTAAACCTTATGAAGAAAAGAATTTTATTTATCTCTTAGTTTTGGTGACTGAAGGTCCAGTCAAAATGCCATAGGCTCTGGTGAGGGCTCACCTTCACTGTTTCACCTAGTGGTAGAAGACAATGAAGGGAGCATATGTGGAAAGAGAAGATCATATTACCAAGCAGGAAGCCAGAGAGACTGGGTAAGGCTAGGCTAAGGACTTTATGAGAACCTTCTGTGAGAACTAATCAAAGTCTCCCATGAGAAATTCCTGAATCTCTTCCAGGGGCAGTGAGGACCAAGCTCTCAGTACATAACGCTTTGGAGGTTCAACCCAGCTATAGCACTGTCTTCTTGTCTTCTAAAAATTTATCCCATATAGTATACAAGTAACTGTTGTACTATATTCTGTGTTATAAGAAAGTGGGAGAGGGCTGGGATGTAGCCCCAGCTGTATTTAGCATGCACGAAACTCTGGTTTCAGTCCATAACTCCCCCCGCTCCCCCAGCATGGGTTATAGAGCTGAACCAGTTAGTATATGACCTTCTGGAAGTGACAGTTTCTCTAAGTTGCAGGGTTTTTATCTAACCATAAATTGAAGATCATAATACAAAGTTGTCTAGTTCATACAAAGATTAGATGAATGTATAAACTTGCTCAAGCATAGTGCCTGGTCTAGCATCATAATGGTTAGCATTTAAAGCATGTGTTGGGTGTCCATGCTAACTGCTTAACGTGCACTGCCTCATTTATCTTTGGGTGAATTTTATTTTCTGCATTTTCCACATAATGAAATAAGGTGCAGTTTTCATAGAGCAACAAAGCAAGTAAAGCAGGGAATTTAAACCTAGTCAGTTGGCCTCTTTAGGGGCAGAAAAAGGGCATTATCTTTTTCCTGTCCATCATAAACAGTTGTGGCCAACACCTCTACAGCAAGAGGGGTGTTTTCAGGCTAACAGGAGCAAAGCGGAACACATTTCTTCAGTCATTGTTTTATATGACATGGAAGTCTTCAGATTAAAGACCCTAATGACCCAAGGTGAACTGTTCATGGCTATATTTGGGTTCAGTGTAACATGGGCAGCTGTGTAGAACTGCAGTTGGACAAAGAGGTTATAAGCTAGTGTGATGTCCTATGTAGGAAACCTAGAAATGTCTGTCTTTTGCATTCTTGTCCTTTCAGTTGTAGCATACAGGGCAGGATCCTTCCGTAATGAGGTTCTTAATTTCTTGACGCCAGCTTTTATACAAAAAGGTGGGGAAAAGTAATATTTTTAGATTGTATATACAGCTGGCTTTGGGGAAAAGGGATTCTATTTTCTATGACCCACCTTGGGGAAGCGGAATTCTAGTTTCTATGGCTTACCTTGGGGGAAGAGTAAAGAATGAGAGGGATGAGAGACAGGAAGGCAGAGAAGATCAGAGGCAAACTTTGCTTCTGAGGCTGCTTCTGAGCCTTCACTTGGAGAGGTATTGTTTTCTGAGCCTCAACACCTTCAAAATACCTGCTCTTAGCCACATAACTGCTATAAGAGATAGGATGGAAAGTGAGAATATTACAAAACTTATCCTCAGATCTTGGCTGTGAGATGAGCTTGGACAAGTTACTTGAAGTTTTTGGGCATTTGTTTTCTGTGAAATGAGGATAATAATAACTCCTTTGTAACATGTCATGAGAGTTAAATAAGAATGAATTATATAAAGTGATGGTACACAGTAGCCCTCCATAAAGAATGTTGTGATTATTATTGTTTCTAAATTGAAAATATAATCCCTTAGCCATTCTTCATAAAAATCCTGTTGTATTCTGTCCGCCTCAAGGATAAGTCCCACACTCCATAGCATGGCATCCTAAGCCTCACACCCCTCATCTTTAATAATATAGTCACTGGTGGTTCCCCCAAAGGACACTGCTCTCACATACCTCTTTGCCTTTGTCAACTTGCTTCCTTTGCCTGAACAGAGAGGCCTCTTTTTCCCTTGCTCCCACCCTAACATTTCGTCTTCTGGCTGACTCATTCCTTAATACTTTTTTTTTTAGAAAGTCATATTGGGTTAACATCCCCAACTGCCCCAATCACAATTGACGTTCTTTCTCAGATGCCTTTGTAAGTACATTCAACTACCTAATCTCATAGGTATATCCAACTTGCTAATGTCGTTTTCACAAATGTTTACTGGTCTTTTTTCCTCACTAGATTCTGAGCTGTCAGAAAGCAACTATCATGTGGTATTTATTGTTATTCCAAGACTTAACCGTGTAGACACTCAAAGAATGCCTGATGTGTGAGGATAAAGTGCATTAGAGCTATGCAGAGTCTGGTTCTTGACCAGAGTTCGATAAATATTTCCCAACACATTAATAACGTTGGTGTAAGATAATATTATTTATTACATAGCATATTCTATTTTATTCATTCGTTTATTTTAATTATTCCTAATAGTAGGTGAACTTTGTTGTTTGGCACTCTGGATTGCCCTTTGTTCCATTGCATGCATTCAGAATTCTAGTAACATGTTTAGTGGAATCTCTTTGCTACCATTTATTTTTTATTTTTGCTCATCTGCAATCTGTTTAACTTTCTTCATGGTTCAAACAAAATGAAAAAATTCACTTATGTAGATTTTTAAAAGAACAGTCATGATAATATGTAATATCTTTTATTAAGTTATCAATTGACCCAAAATATGGGATTTTCTCACTAATCAAACTGAAGAGAATCAGCAAGGATTCTGCAAAAAAAGACAAAGAAATAAACATGACAATCAACACAAAGAAGGTTGGAAGTCCTTTTAGAAAGATACAGTTTGCTAATCTGACAATGTCTTCTCTTTTGACAAAGAATCAGTGTTGGGAGGCCCTGCTGGGGAGAGGGTAGAAGAAGAGGAAGAAAGGGAATGACAGGGACATAATTTAAATGTTTTGACAGCTAAGTCAAAGAAGCGAACTGCCACAGGCATTTGTGCATTTTAACCCCTGCTGGAACAGCTACAATTCTTTCTTGCACTAAATCCAAGAGTCAGCTTTTTGGAAAGCTGCACATCATATGCCTGACACAAAAAATAAAATGAAAAAGAAAAGAAATAAAATTAGATGACCAAGTAATCGAATATATTCAAACCTCTGTTAAGTAGAACTAATTTACCTTACTTTTCTTGCCTTCATTTTATATTAGGCATAACCTAGAGGGCCAGAGCACTGTGCCCTTTTCTCTTGGGCTCCAGGGGTAAAGTTTCAACACATTCTAGCAAGATTAGCAGATTTAATGGTGAGGAATATGATTGTGATATGCTGCAATGTAGTATGGAAATTTACCGAGTTAGTTCGTCACAATTTGTAGGTGCTTCTGGTCATTTCTTCTATCAGAACAATTCTTTTTGGAAGAGGCAAGTCCATCAACAATTCCTCAGAACAAAGCAAGGTCTTTTTGGAATAGAAGAGCTCCTTCTGTTTTCTCTTGGTCTCCTCCTTACTCCACCGCACTCCACCCCATCCCCCCTGCCCTTCAAACATGGCATAAATAGAAGGGGAGTAAGAAGAGTAAAGGAAAGAAGCTAGTGAAAAAGAGGAGGTGGCATTTGGTACTGGACCTAATATAGCATTTCATTCTACAAACAGGATTTCTGTTGGACTAACTACTGTTTGAAGTGAAATCTATTAGCTTTAAAATTTTTCAATTTACAATTCATAATCATCTGCTGCTGTGTTGGGCACAGGAGAGAATTTAAGAGATATATAACAACGCCTGCATGCACCGTTCCCCTGCAAATGACCTATGTAGGAGTATACCATTCTTCAAATAAAATGTCTATTTTATAATTTATTAATCCAGTACTTTTTTTGGTGAATAAACAATGCCAGTGTCAAATGTTTTAAAGTGAACCCTTATCCTTGAAATATTGTATTTAATCGTGCTGTGAAAGAAATCCTCAATTTCTTGAAAAGTTTGATTTTTTTCTTCACTACTGTGCTTTCCTGTGGTTTTTCCCTTAGAATTACTAAACTTCATGATTTATTTTCACTTGACTTTAAATAGTGAAAGGAAACAAAGTGCCACCAACTTAGAGAAATCAAGTAATCCAGAATGGAACAGAAAGTACTTATTGCTTTGTTTGTCAGATTGGTAGTTTCTAACAGATGGCTTCTTGGGGTTAATTTGGATTTCCTGCCTTCTTAAAATTGTAAGACAACTATACTCTTAGGCACCTGTTTCTAGCAGTACATACTTGTCTTTAAATCTCTTTTCTTTCTAGTAGGCTCAGTGGCTGCTCAGCTTTAAGAAGGAATAAATCTCCTTAAGTACTTAATTCACTACTGGAGAGAGACTTCTGGGGATTCATTTTGTGGCACAGCTAGGGTCAACACTCAAACAGTATTTGACATTTTTTTTTTAATATTTATTTTTTAGTTATAGGTGGACAGAATATCTTTATTTTATTTTTATGTGGTGCTGAGGATCGAACCCAGTGCCTCCTGCGTGCTAGGCTAGCAAGCTACCACTGCGCCATAACCCCAGCCCAGTATTTGACATTTTTAATGGACACTTATTGGGAGGTAAGCCAAGGGGAAGTACTTGGCTACATATTATAGAAAATAATTTTAGAAGATCAGAATGAGTTGTTTTTTTAATTATTAAAAGGTTGTATTTTTCCACTTGCACAACTTTCTTTGGCTTCAAATCTGTCTCTGATAAACTGATCTGCAGGAATTATGGGAATTGGATTTTAAAGTTCATGACTACAGATTTTATTACCTTTATTTTCAAATGTTTGTTTTCTTCATTTTGTGCCAGGGTGGAAGGGAGTATTTACAAAGATTCCTGAAGAATGGTCAAAATGTGCTCACTCATTTCTTTCTTTATATGGTCAGTCAAGTTTTGGAATGCTCACTTGTGTCAGGTGTTACATTAGTTAGTACTTTGCCTTCAACACACTCTCTGGCTTTGTAAATTAAACTAGGAGGCTGTGTGATCAGGTGGTCAAGGGTGATGATGAAGGCAGAATAGAAATGTTTTCAGAAACTAGTTTGGTTCATGAAAATATTCTCAGTGTGTTTTGCCAGAGACAACATATAATAGAAACTGTTGAATAATGTTTCTGTTGAATAATAACATATCTGTGCCTTTGAAAGACAGTCGTTAAGTCTTCATTAATAATAACTCCAATTTAGATATTTCATTTGGGTTTCATTATATAATCATAGGCAAATTAATTTGTTTTGTTTTTTGAAGTGGTATATTAATTCTAACATGATTGAATACAATTATGTTATATATAAGCTATTTTAACACATTGGTTTATTGTCAGAGATTGGGACAAAGAACCTTTAATACTTTCCATATTAACTAAAAAATAGCTGAGCATAGATTTATAGATACTTCATATCTAATAATAACTGAAGTGCATATGATATGCCAAAAATATCCAAAGATGAAAGAAATTGAGGTCCTAATGGAAATATATGCACCATACACTGTAAAGTTAAAAAAGAGCAACTTACTAAATACCATGTAGTGTGCTGTCCCATTTGTAAATAACAAAGTCCACATATATGCATAAAGATATGTGTAGGACCATATTGTTAATCATTATTATCTCTGAAGGATAGCATTACTGGCTATCCAAATCATCTCATTTCTCTGGGAATCACATTGTTTAAAAGGAAGGACAGATTTCTGCAGTCATAGATATATTAAAAGTCCTTGGCCCTCTCTGACTTTGGTAATGGGCAAGAGATGGACATCAGAACCAAGGAGAGCCAGTGCCAATTTGGATTCTCTCTAATAGAGATCTGGAACTAGGACACAGAAACACAAATGAGTTGATTAATTTACTGGAGCTGGAAGGCAGGGTGGCTAGATGTGGGCCTGTATGTGAGAAACAGAGGAAATGAGACAGTGGATGGAGGAAGACAGACTCTTTCCTGATTTTTTTCCAATTCTAAGATGCAGCTATGTGAATGTGACTATACTTTCTTTGAGTCTCTTGATATACTTCTATTTTTCTCTTTTTAAATTAAAAAAAGCAAAACATACATTTAAACACTTTATTTATATTCAATCTAGTTTGAATGAAAGTCTTGATAATTCAGAAAATCTTCATAATAGGTCATTCATTTCCTTTTTTGTTTTTTGACAAATGCAGTCCTGCTGCACTAAGGTAACTTTCTCTAAGACTGATATGTGGGTGTCTAGTCAAATACAATTTTGACTTCCAAATAGAAATACAATATTTGTGGTTTCAACATATTTTAAGATCACTATTTATATGCCAAGACTTTTAGAGATACTCCAAGTTTTTACAGGTCTTATATAAAACTTCTAAAGAAGCAGCATTTCCATCACTAAATAAATGAGAAATAACATCATTTTCATGAAAGTGTTAGCTCCCTGTATATTTTATTGTATAATGCCTTAGCATATTTAAAAATCTTACCCTATATTTTCAGTCTGCAGTTTTATCTTTTTCCCATAGTCTGAAATTTTTTTTCCTTATTGTGTGGGTGAATACCAAACACTCATCTCAGATGTTCACAAATGGTTAATTGAGTAAAGCATTAATAATTTAAAAAATATAAGTATTTGAAGATCTCTTAACAAGAATAATAAGTACCACTTAGAATTGCTTTTGCCAGTATAAAATAATATGGAAAAATAAAACTATGGAAGACATATTAGTCTATTGAAAAAAGATAATTAGATAAACTAAAATGAACTCCTATTATCAAGATAAGTTTGAGTACTTTTTAGTGTTCTTTTTTTCAAAAAAGGAAACCTCTTTAACTTGGAATGTTCACTAAATACTAAACCAGCTGAAATAATATCAGAATTTGAAATATGATGCACTCGGTCTCCTGTACTGTAACTCAACAGAGTACATACAATACACTTATTATGACAATTGGTTTATTTCTGATGAATGTTGCTCTAAAATTTTCTCAATAACCACAACAAACCACTGAAACCCTAAAAAAGCAAATAACTGTAATTTTACCCACAGGGCAAGATTCTTGAATTGCCACTGAGTTCTATAAATTTTATTTACATTTTTTTAGTGTCTACAGTCATCCTTCTTGATTTCGTATTTGAGGTACCCAGAAATCACCTGGGTTCATCTTGTTTAAAAAAAAAAAAAAAAAAAGCAGATACATTTAGTAATTACGTAACAATTTCTGCTACAGGCAGAAGCATCTTTCAGACATTTTAATTAAGCCAGCTGTGTTTTCAGCAGGTTAGCAAATATACTGATCTTCACAAAATCTAATAGCATATATGATAACAAGAATAACATGGTAAAATGTTCACAATTTTGAGGAAACAAGCTTTGTCATACAATCAACTTTATTTTAAATTGTAAGTATATTTCTGTTTTTCAAACATAAACCCAGGAATAATTATGTATAATTTAAAGAAAACACTGGAGACTCCTTTTTCACCCCTTATACTGGGAGTACTGGTGGTTGCACCCTGTGCGTTTGAGTAAAGCATTAATAATAAAAAGATTAAGTATTTGAAGATATCTTATCAAGAATAATAAATACCACTTAGAATTGTTTTTGCCAGTAAAAAATAATATGAAAAAATATACCACTGCCAGGTCAGTGGTATTGTGACAGGGCCTCTTTACATTACCAAGGCTGGCCTAGAACTTGTGATCCTGAGTCATGGGGATTACAGGCATGCACACCATTGTGTCCTGTTGAGGCCATTTATTTTGAGGAGAAGGCTTCTGTTGTATGTTTCCTCTAGATTCAGTTTTCATGAGTTTCTCTCTTATTTTCTAATAACAGATCAGTCAAACATTGTAAAATATATTTTTCTGAATAACTTCTCCATAGAATCATATTTTTATTGTTATTTTAAAAAAATACTAAACATTTTAGTTCTTAACTCATAAAAAATGTTAGTAGATATATTAGTGAGAATGAGACTTAAAACTGGCTTTTGTTTTGGTAAGTTTAATGGTCACTGATCTTAATTTCTAGATTTTGAAGAGCCTGACCTTATTTTGGGGTGTGTGTTTTGGGTGCTGGGGATAGAACCTAGAACCTCATCTATGTAAAACATGTACTTTACCATTGAGCTATAGCCTCAGCCCCACATAGCTTGGCTTCTGCTTTGGTTTATTTTTGCATTCTTTTGTGATTTATTTCACAACTTTTTAACTATCTTAAATTTTAAAAACATTTTTTAAAAACAGAAACCTCTTCCTAAAAGAAGGTCTTTCCCTCTATATGCAAGGTAACGCTTTCACCTAACATTCAGTTCCTACCTTTTATATCAGACTTTTATGAATCCTTTTGGTTGCAAAGACAATAAAGGAGGAGAAAGAGAAAGGATGAAAGAACAGGAAGGAAGGAGTAAAAACAAGAGAGAGAAAATGGCAACAAGGCAAAGAAATTTCATTTAACAGGAAGAGGCATAAGTAAAAAGATTAAATTTGGAGAAAATAAATGAATTAAAAAGATAAGGAAATGGTAAATACTAAAGTAAAATGACAGCACAGGATAAAACAAATATCCTGTTATTTATTTTAGTTAAATCAAATATAATTTCATGAATAGAAATGTTAAATTTTCTTAGACGTTAATACTGAAATATCTCTTCAGATTTGCCATACTTTAGATAAAAACATAATCTTGCACCATGGAAATGTTCTAACATTCTTATTTTCTCTCTAAATATAATTTTCTGGGACAGGAAACTTCAAATGACATCACCTTCATGTTTCAATAACAAACAAAATTAAAATTATTTTAGAATAAAAATGGGATGCATCTTCATTTTCGAAGCCAGATGTCTTATTAAATAGAATTTCCTCTGTTGGCTGCTTTGTATTAAAGGCAGATTTAGAACAAAAACAGCTTCTATGAAATATAATTATACCCCCTTGTGTGACTTTCACAGGCATGGAGGGTGGAATAGGAAAGTAACTGAAAGACAAAATAGTGTTTATTTTTTGTCTCAAGAAGATGCTTAAATCTCAAGTCAACTATCATTTCCTTTTGATTTTCTAGAACCTTGTATTGTCTAGATTATGCTGGATTGATTGGTATATCCATTCAGAGTTTCCTGCTGTGGCTTTTAGAAAAAGCCTCTCCTTGCTCTATCCAAAGTTCAGTCATCAAAAGACTGCCTTTGTGGAGGTTGGCATTTCTTATAATTTTCTTTCCTTTGTAGTCTCATAAAAGCTTTGAAATAGATGCAGTAATATCAAAGACAGAAGCATAAACTGTCTGGTGTTTTGGAGTTAGGAGCTTTTTCTTTCTTTCTGTGTACCCAATCTGGTGAAAGAATGGCTTCATTCTCTTATTGAAGATTTTAATTTCGCTCTTTCATCTCCTTTAAAAAAAATCCTTACCACATATGTGTCCCAATGTGATATATTTAATATTCTTCCTGCCACTTATGCTAAATCACATTGGAAATTATTGGTAATTGGAAAATCTTGGAAATAAAACATTGCCTGGTTCTTGAAGTTCACTTAGGTGCTTTCTGTGTTATCCAGTAGATATAACCATAGAGTCCACAAGCTTTATGATTACTTGATTCAACAGCCTGCCCAATAATCTTGTTCTATGTGCAGACCATGTCTGAAATACTGGCACCTGTGATAATTTGTGATGTGCAAAGTAGCCCACTTCAGCTTTGAGCTGCATTAGACAGTTCTTTGTTAGATTATACTGAGGTCTTCCTGAAGCTTTTGAATAGGTAGGATAGTCAGATAGTAAGACACAGACAGGCGGTTAGGGAAATGGGTCCCCGAAAGACTTCTCTAAGTAGATGGAAAATGCAGACTACTGCATAGAAATGGACTGCATTGTAAAAACATTCCAGACATTCCAACCACCCAAACCCTTTGATCCAGGGAAATGAGAAAAGAGAAGGTAGGACAGACTTGAGTGGAAACTGTAGAGAATTTCAAACTCAAAAAAAAAAAAAAAAAAAAAAAGCACAACCAATCAGAATGTTGCAGTCCCAACCAATGAACAAGTCACCTTCCAGATACCTAATCACCATACAAATTAAGACCAATAGGCTTAGCATTCTTTTGATACCTGATTAGCATAAACACTGAGCAATGCTCCTATCCAGCAGCCATATAAGTCCCTGGATTAATAAATTTGAGTGGGAACCCTCTATTGGGACCACTCTTTCTTGGTGAGAGCTGTTTCTTTCTTTGCACTTAAGAAAAATCTTACTGTTTTGTATTCACCTTTCATTGTCTATGGATTTCATTCTTTGAGTCTGGGAGACAAGAACTAGAGAGGGAATTTCTGGTGGTCTGCTGCAGAGCTTTAACACAAACAAGCCCTGCTTGCCACAGTCATAACAGCAGAAAATCTGGTTTCACTTCCATTTATTGATCATAATTCTAATGGCAACATATAGAAGGTCTCTATTCCATATAAGTAAATGCCCTAGCTGTTGCTTTGTTTTTCTTCCTCCTATCATCAGGACATTCTGGAAAAACCTGTTCTGTTTAAATGATTGTATTTCTATTCAATAAGAAAACTTTTAAAATTTATTTTGTATTATGAATTATTTTAAAATGCAAAAAATATGCATGTCCTTATGGGGGGGATAAGTACATAATTTTTACTGATTCCCTATCAATTTTTATGGAAGGCCTTATCTGAGATATTAAAAAAAAAACAACTTTAGAAGAGGGTGTACAGTCATATAAAGGAGTTGTGGATTTTCCCTGCATGCTTGGAGGAATGTACTGATCTAATGGCTAACAATAGATTCTTTTTTTTTTTAAATATTTTTTAAGTTGTAGATGGACACAATATCTTTATTTATTTATTTTTATGTGGTGCTGAGGATCGAACCCAGTGACTCACGCATTCGAGGCAAGCGCTCTACCACTGAGCCACTGCCCCAGCCCCTAACAATAGATTCTTTTGCTCCCCATTTTAAAAATATTTCATATTATCAGACTAAAATTTTAGCCACATTGTTGAGCATGAACTGCTATTTATTTTTAAATTTTTATTTCTTGATTAGTAATGAAGTTGAATTTATGTTAGTATTTTTATAGACCATTTAGCTTTTCACATCTGTGACATAGGTATTCATAGTCTTTGCTTATTTTTCCCAAGTCATTTTTCTTATTGATTTGTAGATGATCTTCATGAGTTCCATATATTAATTCTTTGTTGATTATATGAGTATCTTTTCCTGTTTGCTTGTGTTATCTATCATCTATTGACTTTTATATTTTGTTTGACAAAATTATAATAAATTTACTTTAAGACACTGTCTTTTGTTTATGAGTCTAGACTTAAGCAATACCTAATTTTATAAAATATAATGACTATACTAATGAGCTGACAGAGGAAGTTGGCTTTATAGGCAGAAAAAGGATGAAAAAAAGCAGAAATAGTGAATAAAAAGTAGGTTGGTTAAAACAGAAGGGATGGGCTGGGGTTGTGGCTCAGTAGTAGAAGGCTTGCCTAGCATATGTGAGGCACTGGGTTTGATTCTCAGCACCGCATATAAGTAAATAAAGTCCATTGACAACTAAAACACAAAACAAAACAAAAAAAACCCAAAAAACAAAAAACAACAGAAGGGACTTCATTATCATGCCAGTTCATGTAAGCTGAAACCCTTCTGATTGGTTGCTGTGAATCTCTAATTTTAAAGGAAAACTGGCCCATTTCAGACTTGAGCTTTACTAGATATCACTCAGCCCGAGTGACTCTATTAGCATTTGCATTCAGTCTAGAACAGTAGCCTCCCTTGATTTTTATTTAACATTTTGTTTTTTCCTTTTGGTACTGGGTATTGAATCCAGGGACTCATGCATACTAGGCAAGTACTCTACCACTGAACTAAATCCCCAGGTCATTTATTAAAATTGATGTTGTCATTGTTATCATTATTATTATTTTACTTTGTTTTGAGACAAGATCTTACTAAATTTCCCATGCTGGCCTCAAACTTGAGAACCTCCTGCTTCAGCCTCTCAAGTAGCTGGGATTACAGATGTGATCAAATGTGGCTTCTGTTTAACAATTTGAATGTACTTAAATGTCCCAGTCAATTTAAGCTGAATCATGCCATGGTTTCAAAACTCCCAAGTCTCAGTTTGCTGCAACAAAAATATTTCTCATTTACATTCACATAGATTGACAAGTTCTGTCCCACATCTTTACTCCAGGGACTACTGTTGAAGAAATAGTTCCTATCTTGGACTTGCTGGCCTTGTGACATACAGAAGTGAGATGACAGACCCAGAGGCAGGTTATTTTTTTAAATTTATTTTTGAATAAATTTAAGATCTATACTGTGGTAGAGTGTATTTTGACATATTATACATACATGGAGTATAATTTCCCATTCTTGTGGTTGTACAGGATATGGAGTTACACTAGTTGTGTATTCATATATGAACATAGGAAAGTCATGTCTGATTTATTCTACCATCAGCCCCCCTTCTCTTCATTCCCCTTTGTCTAATCTAATGAATTTCTAGTCTCCTTCCTACTTCTTTACTGTGTGTAGCATCTGCATATCAAAGAGAACATTTGGCCTTTGTTTTTTGGGATTGGCTTATTTCACTTAGCATGATATTCTCCAGCTCCATCCATTTACTGGCAAATGCCATAATTTCCTTCTTCTTTATAACTGAGTAATATTCTATTGTGTATCTATACCATATTTTCTTTATTCATTTGTCTGTTGAAGGGAACCTAGGTTGATACCATAGCTTAGCTATTGTGAATTAAGCTGCTATAAACATTGATGTGGCTGCATCGCTCTAGTAAACTTATTTTAAGTCCTTTGGATATATGATGAGGAGTGGGATAACTGGGTTAAATAGTGGTTCCATTCCAAGTTTTCTGAGGAATCTCCATACTGCTTTCCAGAGTGGGTACACCAATTTGCAGTCCCACCAGCAATGTGTGAGTGTACCTTTTTCCCCACATCCTCACCAACATTTATTGTTAGTTGTATTCTTAATAATTGCTATTCTGACTGGAGTGAGATGAAATCTCAATGTGGTTTTATTTATTTTTTAAATTAATTTATTTAAATGCATTTCAAGTCATAGTACATATATAGAGCTCAATTTTTCCATTTCTCTGGTTGCAAACCAGATAGAGTCACACCATTTGTGTCTTCATACATACACCTAGGGTAGTGATGACTATCTCATTCTATTGCTAAAAGGGGGATTAGGGGGTGCCATGTGGGTCCTGCTCGACGAGTTGGGGTCCAGAAAAGACAAGGAAGGGTCTTCAGGGAGGAAGACGATATGGTGTCTCTCTGGATGGTGGTGGTCTGGGGAGCCAAATTCCCCAGGCCCCGGGGTGTAGGTAAAGAATCTGCTCTGCCCCAGTGAGATGCAGAAACACCAGAGCAAGATGCAGAAAACACCAGAACGAGAAGCAGAAAACACCATTTATTCCAGAAAGTGTAGAAACTTAAATACACTCTTGGACCAATCAGATCCAAAGGTCACAAACAAAGGGGTACTCTTTGGCAAGAGCACAGTCTATTAGCATAGAATGGGGAAAGATGAAAGGGAGGGGTTGAAGTTATGGAGAGTGCTCCCACATCATACAACCATCTTTACTACACCCATTCCCCTTTTCCTCCCCCCTCCTCCCCCCTACCCCATCCAGAGTTCCTTCATTTCTCCTATGTTCCCCATTCCCACTCCCCTTATGTATCAGCATCCACTAATCAGAGAGAACATTCAGCATTTGGGTTTTTGGGATTGGCTTACTTCACTTAGCATAATGTTCTCCAATTCCATCCATTTACCTGCAAATGCCATAATTTTACTCTCTTTTATTGCTGAATAATATTCCATTGTGTATATGTACCACAGTTTCTTTATCCATTCATCTATTGAGGGGCATCTGGGTTGCTTTCACAGTTTTGCAATTGTGAATTGTGCTGCTATAAACATTGAAGTGGCTGCTTTACTGTAGTGTGCTGTTTTTAAGTCTTTAGGGTATAGGCCAAGGAGTAGGTTAGCTGGATCAAATGGTGGTTCCATTCCAAGTTTTTTAAGGAATCTCCATACTGCTTTCCAAATTGGTTGCACCAGTTTGCAGTCCCACCAGCAATGTTTGAGTGTGCCTTTTTCACCACATCCCCGCCAGCACTTATTGTTGCTGGTATTTTGGATAGCTGCCATTCTGACTGGGGTGAAATGAAATCTGAGAGTAGTTTTGATTTTCATTTCTCTAATGGCTAGAGATGTTGAACATTTCTTCATATATTTGTTTATTGATTGTATTGAGCCTATCTCTCACCATGCACAAAACTCAACTCAAAGTGGATCAAAGACCTAGGAATTAGACCAGAGATCCTGTGTCTAATTGAGGAGAAAGTAGGTCCAAATCTTCATCACATTGGATTAGGCCCCGAATTCCTTAGTAAGACTCCTATAGCACAAGAAATAAAAGCAAGAATCAATAAATGGGATGAACTTAAACTAAAAAGCTTCTTCTCAGCAAAAGAAACTATCAATGAGGTGAACAGAGAACCTACATTCTGGGAGCAAATTTTTGCCACACGCACATCAGATACAGCAGTGATCTCCAGGATATATAAAGAGCTCAAAAAACTTAACACCAAAAAAACAAACAACCCAATCAATAAATGGGCTAAGGAGCTGAATAGAAACCTCTCAGAAGAAGATAAACAATCAATAAACAAATGTTCGACATCTCTAACCATTAGAGAAATGCAAATCAAAACTACCCTCAGATTTCATCTCACCCCAGTCAGAATGGCAGCTATCCAAAATAAGTGCTGGCAAGGATGTGGTGAAAAAGGCACACTCAAACATTGCTGGTGGGATTGCAAATTGGTGCAACCAATCTGGAAAGCAGTATGGAGACTGCTTAAAAAACTTGGAATGGAACCACCATTTGACCCAGCTATCCCACTCCTTGGCCTATACCCTAAAGACTTAAAAACAGCACACTACAGTAAAGCAGCCACTCCAATGTTTATAGCAGCACAATTCACAATTGCAAAACTGTGGAAGCAACCCAGATGTCCTTCCATAGATGAATGGATAAAGAAACTGTGGTACATATACACAATGGAATATTATTCAGCAATAAAAGAGAGTAAAATTATGGCATTTGCAGGCAAATGGATGGAACTGGAAAGCATTATGCTAAGTGAAGTAAGCCAATCCCAAAAAACCAAATGCCGAATGGTCTCTCTGATTAGTGGATGCTGATGAATAAGGGAGGTGGGAATGGGAAACATAAGAGAAATAGAGAAACACTGGACGTGACATGGAGGAGGAGGGGGGCAGGAAAGGGGAATGGGTATAGTAAAGATGGTTGATAAAAAATACATATAAATATATATATATATATATATACACTGTTCATTGAAAGTGCATATAAAGATGTTTAATATGAAGAATGTAATCTGCTTATAATTTTGTGCAAAGTTAGAAAAATTATGATTGTAACAATTTTTTTTCTATTTGCCTCAACAAATGTTTTCAGTGAATAGTGTGTACAGCTTCTGAAAATTTGTTTTTTTCTGTTATGTTT